>JADRCD010229740.1:0-22035 GCA_019843815.1 Montemys delectorum | reverse complement strand
AAAGCCCTGGATCAATTTTCTGTCTTATGATGGCTGATCCTAATGCATACAGCACTGTAGCAGAAACAGGCTGTTCTCATATATTTTCCTACTAGGTATGGCACAAACATTGCAAGTCATAAATCCTCTAAGCTCTGCTGCCCATTCCTCACACATACTTAAGCCTGACTTGACAGCTGTTCCAAAATCCAACTCTAACTTTTTTCAAAAGCCAGTAGCTAACTAATGGAAACATCTATTCCTAATATATCAGTAAATGCAGAAATGTCTAGATAAGGAGCCTGATTTTATGCATACTAGTTTTAAAGCTGATTTCATATTAGTACTTGAATATGAATTCTCTATGCTTTGTGCTTTATAAGCCTGATACTGTATGTAGATAATACACTATTATCATTCTCAAATGTAAATGAAAATAGTAGAAGTAATGCTAAGAATTTAAAAAATAGATACTATTACTGTCAACTGTCCAGAAATTTCAAAAATATTTAAGAATTAAACATTTACAAAATAGCCATTTTGAATGCATTTTTAAATTTTATTTTTTCAATATGACAGTGAAAATTTTACATAGCCCATATTGAACTTACATATTCAAATAAGGCTTTACCAATAATAAAGGAGATTAATACATTGCTAGATTTCGGCATTTGCCTTTATGTCAAAAGAGTTAATTTAGCTCTATGAATTACAGAAGACTTGGTATTCTGTTCCTTTCAAAGGTTTTACTAAATGTTGACATCTATGCTTACATCAGACTTTGATACTTCAGTTCACAACTACAGAAAACTTTAAAAGTGATTCTGAATACTACAGGTAAAATATTTTTATTGTAGGCAATTAATTATTCAGTCTGCCTATTTGGCTTGATGCACGATAAGTCATGGAAAAGGCATCCACAGTATGCTTGAGTTTCCAGAATCTAGCATTCTTTCTTTCTTTAGTATATATTTTTTTCTTTTTAGCAATGATATTGGCAGATTGGGCTTTTTTCCCAGATTATTAAAATGAGGCCGTTTGGGAGTTACTTGTAGTTTCCAATTTGAATGGCAGAGCGCACATAGACACATCGGAAGGTGTTTGGGAAGATTTCCCAGTACCGGACAGGATTGCTATACAGACTCACGGCGGAGTAGGAGGACTTTCGAGAGGGATATCCAGGTGGGCAGAAGTCATTCTGCCCAACTTCGGAGATGTTGTTGTTATGAAGGTAGACGACCTGCAACATGAAGTAGTGTGGAATGATTATTCTCCACTTGGGTATTGAGGCTCTTTGTGTAAATACTATTCTCAATTTGCAGATTTTGGTATAAAGGCGTGACAATTCCTCAAGCCAAATCTCATTTTCTGCCTTCGTTTCAAAAGTTGCTTTTCCTTCCTCCAAATGCCCTGTCTCTGTAAGTTGCATGCCAGTCACTCTAGATGTTCAGGCTGGAGACATGACACTTGCACTCCGCTTCCACACCATCCAGTTCTACCACCTTCCCTTCAAAGTGCACACATAGTGCAGACCCCTTCACATCTGCTCCCTCAACCCAGTCTAAGCCTTTGGGGCCTCATCTTCAACTATTGACATGGCTGCCAGTTCTTCCTATTTTTTCCTTCGGTTTTCAAAAACCCATTGTATCATTTTACGTTCCAGAGGAATTCTGCGAAAAAAAAAATATTTAAAAAAGGCCACGCCAAAAAGTAAATTGTAAAAAAAGACTATCCATGTCACAAAATAAAAGCAGGTGGATTATACCTTGTCATTACCTGCACAAGTTAAAATGTATCAGTTCCAAGGGCCTTCATGTCTCACAGAATAAGACCATTCTGCTCTGAGCCTGTATTGTATCCTGTCACTGTCCAAGCCCAGTTCATTGTCACACATAGGTTTCCTCTCCTGCAGAAATTTCCCCAGGACACCTGCAGGCTTGTTGCCTAGTTTCTTCCTCACAGATAAGCCTTCTCTTGCTTTCCCTTTCTGACACTCTGAATTCAGAATAGTATGTCTTGTCTATAGCCATAGCTTATCACTATATAATGTATTATGCATTTATTTGATTTTTCTTTTTTTATTCGCTAAAGCCACAGCTTAATGTGGGAGGAAGCTGCTCTCTTTGGCTATATTTCCAGTGCCTGCTACAGAACAGGAGATGGTCAAGAATCACATTGAATGAGTGTTGTTTAACATATAGGATATGCATATACCATATACTATTTACATGGAATATTAAACCTTTAAAGCAAAACTCAAAATACTAAACCACATAATACTTAATAAAGACATATGGAATGAGGAAATAATGTGTAATTCACTGAACAGAAAAGAAATGTGATACATTAGAATTTAAGTAAAGAAATCACCATCTCCAAAATATATTTAAGTATCACCTTTACATAGGCAAGCCCAAAATGTTTTACCTCTTATTTCTTATTTTGTTGGTTTTCTGAGATTCTCTTCCTGGGTAGCTCAAGCTGTCCTCAAGCTTTCTATTCCCCTGCCTCAGCATCTCCAGTGCTGAGATTACAAGCAAGTATCAACATTTGATTCTGCTGATATTTTATAAACTCTACTCTAAAAATATTGAACTTATAGTTCACAAAAATATTTCATAAAATACATTTTGCCATCATGGTTAATACAATGGTAATTTGTTCAAAAGTTTTCTTAGAGTTACTAGACATCAGATTTATTTAAAAATTAAAGAGAACTCAAAACCAAGCACGGTGATGTACATGTAAATTCCTGACACTTAGATGATGAGGCAGTGGGCTCATGGATTTGAGGGCAACCTGGGCTATACAGTAAAATAGTCCAAAAATAATTTAGAGCAAATATTGCAGAAATAAGATTTTCAAGTGATGATTTGCAATCTATTACCGACAGGGAAATCCATAACTGTTTGGTGTTAACAAACTTCCTTATTCGTGTAATTGCTTAAAGGAACAATAATATGTAGCACTAAAATAAGAAAAAATAGGTTTTAAAGCCAAAGCAATAGTTTTTACAATACTTATAGAATTCTTAAGTTTTGAAAATGTCATATTGTTATTACTACTCTCTATTCTAGAAGAACTTATCAAGAAAAGAATGTAATATTTAGTAAGAATTGACAGCTCATGTCAAAAGTAAGAGAATGTGACAAGGAATAAGACAAACAGTAGACTATGAACAAAAAGAACTGAATTCTATATTCTACCAGTTTACTGTTTTCTAATAGCAAGGCCATGCAAAAACTAAAAAAGAATATCATCATGAGATAAGCATAAATTTTTAAATATTGATTGAAATATTAAGAACCTATATTTCACAATATACAGAAGGACCATATACTATTTCCAAGCATGATTTACCTCAATGATTTGAAATGGACTAAGCAACTTATAATGAATTAACTTAGTATATTATATTAACAATGAGATTCAAAACATAATCCTCTCAATAAACATGATTTTTGCAAAAATAAAAAGTGCTCAAATTTCAGATAAGCTAGGAATAGAGAAGAATTTCCATATTTGATAAAGAGCATTTCCAAAATACCTGCAGCTCATTATCTTCCTTATTGGTAATGTGAACACCCTACCCCCTCTTAAGACAAGAAAATTATACCACTTTTATTCCACATTTACACTACCAGTTCTACAGAAATAACATAGCAGATGACTAAGAGCGAGATCTGGGGGAGAGACCCTTTCTGAGGCTGTGTCATGGCGGGATGGATAAGTAAGTCAGCGTCAGCGTTGTCTCAGCCCTCATCACAGAAGCTTCTTTGTGCAGTAGATGGCACAAATACAAAAATGCAGAAATATAAACAGTGAAATACAGAAAGGCAGAATGAGTCTCAGTGCACACAGAATCATGCTCTGTGAAGTGCTCCGCATAACCACCATGTACGTAGCGCCCCACCCACTCCCAAGAAGGCTCAAGACAGATTACAGGAGAGGGTGTGTGCAGAATGGGGCGAAACTGTTTTCTGGACGTAACAGGGCTGTGAGATCACAGCATCTATGGTTTCCTGCTCAGGATCAAGCCAGGGAAGTCTTCAGCATGGAAAAGGGGGCTGCTCCTGTGCTTCAACGTAGCTACCTACCACGGATGGCTCCTACAACTGCTTCATCGTAGCTACCTACCACGGATGGCTCCTACAGCAGGGAGAACCAATTTTACTTTTCTATTTTTAAATTTATCTTAATTTTTTTCAGACAATATATTCTTGTCTTTCTTCTAACTTTTAGACTCTAATTTTCTATAAGGATATGCAACCACACTCTAGTGAAGAGTGGATGGTTCCCAGCAAATCTTCCAGTGGTTGGCCTATGAATATATGAGCAGCACTAATTGAACTTTGTGTTTTAAACACACACACACACACACACACACACACACACACACACACGCACACACACACACACACACACACACACACACACACACACACACACACACACACACACACACACACACACACAGACACACACGCACAAACACACACACACACACACACAGACACACACACACAGACACACACACACACACACACACAGACATACAGAAAGAGAAAAACAGACAGACAGACAGAAAAAAAGCACAAAAAGCATATGATGTTTGAGGGGTTGAGGTCTGAGGCTTGGACACAAAGGACTTTGAGGGAAGAGGGACAACTAACTAACACTTTGTCTTAGTGCATAAAATTGTCCAAGAATTAAAACTAAATAATAAAATAAAAAATAAATATTTATAAGTTCTACAAAATAATTGAAGAAGAAGTAATACATGTGACATCTTTAGGATCATGAAGGAGAAAAATAAATAGGATGCAAGTTCTAAAAATTAGGGAGATAGTGCTTAGTATGATTCTTTTCAAATACATGTTACTGTGGAAATGATTCCCTTAAACTCAACAGACTTCAAAGCATCACACTTAATTGTCTTCACAGATGACTGACAAAATAAAATGTTACCACTTAAAGCTTAGAGCCAAAATATATGAAGCAAAATTGTATGAAGTGGCATCAAGATGGACAGTTGTTTTCTACCGTGTTTCCTTCCTTAATGTGTAAAGCAATTCCATGATCTCTGTAGTGTGTGCTAAGCTGATGAGAAAAAAACATGAATAAAAAAGCTAAGGGTAGAACCAAAACACACAACTAAACTCAGAGGAAACCTTAACAGTTCAAAAGGATAACTAGTTTTGTCAAGCCTACTGAGTCATTCATTTAGAAAACAAACAGCAACAAATTCTACCAACCCACTAACACTGCTAAGCACTCCTGGTGAAAATAATCAGCATTCAAGAAGACATGTGAAGATTTTTGATTGTTTTGATGTCAAATGCTAATTAAACTCAGTTAATGTCACTTTTGCTATCAGTTGGAGTCTATGCCACAACTAAACAATGAAAGGGAGATCCTTTGCTTTTAGCATTACTGATTGCAGGACAGAAAATCAGACTGACTGGTGACACCATCAACACATGGATATTATGTTTTTTTACCTATGAAATGGATCAAAATGTTGTTTCAGAGACACAGTGATTGAACTTAACAATTATTTAAATGAAAAGAGCTTTTTAATAGTGTAATGGCACATGCCTTTACATCCCAGCACTTGGGATGTAAAGGCAGGAGGATCTCTGTGTATTTGAGGTCAGCCTGGTCTACATAGTGAGCTCCAAGATCAGGAGGGCTACAAAGCTAGGGCTGCAAAATGAGATTCATCTCAAATGATCAAAAACAACACAAATGAAAATAGAAAAAAATCTTAACACGCACACAAACACACACACATGTACACACATACACACATTTGCACACACATATACACACAAAAACAAACCTCACTGAAAAATAATTGTGTAAACCCATTTAAAAATACTGGGTTTTCATTTTGCTTTTACTTTTTTTCTTAAGTGAGTAACTTGAATAAACATTTTTTTTTTAAGTTTAGTTTCTCAAAGTAGCACTGGATGTCTGTTATTATACATAATTATTTTTGTCACTACTTAGGAAGTATGACTTTTATTTGTAGATTTATGGACACAAAGACTGTCAACCTAACAGACTACTGGTCCCAGTATTTCTATCTTTATCAAGCTATGTAATTTGATAATTTATATAAAATTAACTTAGTGCATTGCTTTTTCAGCCATGAATCTACTTTTAGCTTTCAGGTAAACCTTGTTTATCCTACACCATCAAGCATACCGTCACTGGTCATTGCCTTTTACAACCGGTACTTATTTGTTACACTGATCGATAACTTCAGATCAAGCTAACCGATAAGAAATAGTTATTTTAGCAGTGAGTTTTATAAATTATTCAAAGTGTATTTATTTTTAAATTAAAAAAAAATCAAACATGTTTCCTGAAAATGAATATATATGTGACAATATTTAAAGTTCCTTTCTATGCAATGGTTTGAGTTTTTAAAACTTTCAACAACATGGGGTGCAGGATGGGCCTATGGAAAGTGACTAGTCACAAAAAGGATTGCTGCTCTTACAGGAAGGCACTTTCTACCATGTGACAATACGAGGTGACATCAGGAGCTCAAGATTTGGGTGAGGCTCTCACCAGAACCTAGCCCTACTGGCACTCTGATCTCAGGCCATGAATGTTCTTCAAGCTCCCAGCTCATAAGATTTTGTTAGAGTAGAGAGCCATGATGTGAAAAACTTTCTGGGCAGAGTTCCTTTCCCCCCAGAATCACACTGGGAGGATTCCTCTCCAGATAGTCCTGATAAGAAGGAATTGATTTGCTTTACCTGGACATACTTATGCTGTGCCAGCCCAGCAGGCACCCTGAGGAGTTTGTTGTTGTCCAAGTGGAGTTCCCTCAGGTGAGGAACATTGGCCAGACTGCCATTCTCCACAACAGTGATGCTGTTGAAGCTCAACCCCAGCCTGCAGAGTAGAACAGAAATTGGTGTGCATAGTAGTCAGGAATCCCTTCTTATAGTCAGCACGTAATTGAGCAACTAATAACACATTTATTGGTTTTGTATTAACTGTTGGTATCAGAGTGTTTTTCTTTTAACCTTTCTGAGCCGAGGCAAAACCTGTGCTCCTGTGTGTGCACGAGTGTGTGTGTGTGTGTGTGTGTGTGTGTGTGTGTGTGTGTATACATGTTTGAATGCGGGTCTGTTTGAGGATGCATGGCAGATATATTGTGTGTGCATATATTCAGAGGACTGATGTCCACACTGGATACCCTCCTTCATAGTTTTCCACTTTAAGTTTTGAGACAGTCTTTACTGAGCCCATTAATTTGTCAAAACTAGCTAGTCAGTAAGCTCCAGGGATTCTCTTGTGTCTTTATTCCAGAGTATGTGCTGCCATGCTTAGGATTTTACACAGGGTATCTGAACTCAGTCATAACTGCACAGCAGTCACTTTGCCAACACAAACGTCTGCACTGTCCCATACCCCAAAGCCTGTTCTTAATTCTCAGTAAATACTCTTCTGTAGCATTCTGAGAAGACCTTGGAAAATATAAAAGGCAATATTATGACTTGGCTACTTGAATGCCTTTCCTTTGAAATAGCAGTTGTCTTGTAGCATATACAGTCCTATCATAGAATCATTGTAGAATCTGACATATTCAACAAATAACCACAAATTGATTTCTACATGCAGATTCACTTGGAAAAAGACAAAAAGAAATAGGATCCTTATAGTCAGTTTGGAACTAAAGCAACTGGCCATTTATCATACATATTTATTCATAGAAAAATTAAAGGAATAACATTCTAAACTATTAATAAACCTGTTTTCTAGAACAAGCAGCGGAAACAGTGTGTTGTATTAGATAAAAGTTCCCAGTGCCCCTTTAACTAAACTCTGGATCAGCCTGGAGTGAGTTTTACTTCTTCTCATTCAGACATCGGACTCATTTCTCTATGCTACAAAAGTTTAATTTGGTTAAGCTCTTGGTTTATACTTTTTAAATTAAAAGCATAATGAATGAGGATTCTATGATATTCGTGGGAATTCTAAGACAGAAGAAGTTGGCTTGGAGGCATAACTGCTCCATTAAACATGCTAGGGATAGAGTCACCCAAAGCAGAGAGATATTAAGCCATAGGGCAGAGAGCAGGAGGCCACAGAATAGTGAAAGAGATCAAACAGATGCAAAAAGGCAGAATGTCTATCAAGCATCTTCACATGCAACAGTGTGGTCTGGGGATTGCAGAGTGGTCTCCCTACCCTTCTGGTAGATCCAGGCTTGAGCCCCTTAGAACTTAGATACAGGCCTTACGTCATAAGTAAAGCCCCTTATATGTGGTCCTGCCTTTATTTTGAAGTAATGATTAAAATGAATGGATTTGGGGGCACTGGTAGAATCACCAATTATTTTAACTATTGATTATTAATTTGAAATCTTGCTGGGAACACTAGATTTTTTTCCCTTCCTCTTTGATGCCCATCTATTGTTTATGAGTCTTGTTTTTCTACTTCAGAATAGTGTCTCCTATAACTTGTGAAATTCCAAGTCCTTTTCTTCAATTTAGTATTAGAATGTTTTTAAATTATAGAATCCCTAACAACTTTTTCAATACTGGTGTTATTTTTTAAGTATTCAGTCATATATTCAATCACCTGGTGTTTTTGAGGTTCTATATTTCTCCATGTATTAAAAGAAACAGCAACAATTCTCAAAAACGCTATTCACTAATGCAAAATACTTCACGATGATACACATGTATGTGTATGTCATGTATACATGTATAAATGACTATATGGACATGTATGCTTGTTTGTGTTTCTGTGTGTAACAATCATTTATATTTTATACTTCAGAAAAGGAATGAATGGTATTTTCCCAGCAGAGTCCTGATAATAAACTGGAACTTTGCTGTGAAAAAATGTTCTTGTTTTCTTTTCACAGATTTTGATTTTTTTTATTTTTAACAGCAATACATCTGTGGTGTTCAAACCACTGAATAATAAGAAATACAGTTGTTTGATGGTTTAAAGAAGAGATTTTTTTCCTAGACTTGATTATGACAGTAATGTATTTGATTAAACTCAACTATTTAGTAATTTGGCCCTACACATACAGCAATTATATGGAATTTAAAATGTACTTACTGAGAAACCTGAATTTTTAGTACCCTTTTCATAATTTATTAGAACTTCAAGCTCCTGTTAATAAGCACATGTCATCAGTATTAAAATCTAAAATGCCAGGATCTCTTTACTGCTTTTCATATAAGACAAACTTCTTTTCTAAAGAAACGTATATATTTTGAATATTGTCATTCTTGGAGCTTTAAAATTTTCCCCTTTTATACTACTGCCATTAATCATCATCATAATAACCACCTGAAAATAAGATCCTAATAGCAAATGTGTGTAACAAATAATGCAATTTATCTGTCTCCTCTCTCCTGCAACTAGAATAAATTATTCAATAAAGAAAAATAGGTGATGTATGAGATAATACTACTGTGAAAAAGATTTTATATCAGAGACTCTGGTTAAACTTTTCTATGTGGGACCTTTCTTATTGCTTGTGATACTGAGGAAACTATTTGTAGCTATAATTCCAATGGTATATTTATATTTTCTCTTCATTATCTACTGTATCATTGGGGATTATGCACAGACACAGGGAATTTTACCTTGTGTTTTAACTTGGTCACTGATATCTTTCTAAGATAAAGAAATGTGCCTTGTGTATTCATTCATCAGCCTTGTTGATTTGGCAAAACACTACGGCAGAAATATTTCCTGTAAGAATATTCAGCTATATGCTTGTCAAGGACAGAGTATTCCTTGAAGACTACTAAAGAAGCTCATCTCATGGACTTACATTTTTTTTATGTAGTAATCAAGTTTTAAACACAGAGAGATTGAAACCAAGTTAGAAAAGCAGACACATGGTGAGATACAAAGTAAACATACAGTTAAGCAGGGTCACACTTTTTTTTCTTTCTTTTGTGAGACTGAAGTAAATGTGCAATGACATTTTCTTTTAAGCCATTAAGAGAATATGGGTTAGATAATTTTGTTGCAGCTATTCTTAAAGTAATATTTCAAAGACCAAATATAATCCTTGTTTGAATACATTCTCAAATTTGGGTCAAACTGTTTACAGTCTTTCTTAGCTTCCTTTTTGGTCACATTGAATTAGAGTATATTAAAAGAACATTTAAAACCTGTTTTAACTGAGCATCTATATAAAAGAATTATAAGAAGTACAATATTCTCAAAATGTACAAAACTTGACAAATTTTGTTGTCCATAATAATTATAATAGTTCATTGACTTTATCAAGAAATCATCCAATAAGCTGGACTTTTACTTATAAAAACAACAATAGAGTGTGACAGTTTTAAAAATTGAAGAGCATTGTGTTTCTAAAGGTGACTAACACCCTCCCCTTGGCATCCTTTGATAGAAAGTGATGCATTTCTTACTTAGACAAATTAATCAGTCCTTTCAGGCTAGGTGCGTCAACCTTGGTGATCTTGTTGCCATCCAGATGCACTTCAGAAAGAGAAGTAGGCAGACCTAGAATAAGCAGAAAAGGATGCTGAATTGGCCAACAAATCTGATAAATACAAAATATACCTCACTGGGTACTCATGCTGCTGAGTTTCTAAATACCATTTCAAGTGATCTTGGTCTTCATCCTTTTCCCTCCTTTCTTTTTATAAAAACAATACACACTTTAAAGTGATATGGCACTTTACTGATTTTATGTTAGAGAGACATTGATAAGATTAAAAACTGTCTGCATCATGTGAGAGATTTTTATGACGGCCACAATAGAACCGAAGTCAAACACTGACCATCATTGCTCTCTCCACCTGGGTCAGTGAACTCACACCACTGTTATATAAAAAATTCATGATGGAAAGACATGAAATGAGGAGATTGACACTGGAACTCAAGTGCAGGGGTTATGTATCAGTGTATCAGTTAAGTCTGTGTATAAATATACGCAGATATTTTAATTACAAGAATAATTCATAACAAGTACTCTGCATTTTGCTGGTGCTGGCTCTGAGACAGGATGCCTTGGTGAGAGTGTTTGATGCCTCTGCACCATTGCTGTCCAGCAATAGCTAAAACTTACATAGACCTACTAAAGCCATATTGTTTTCTCATGAGAGCGGGTGCACAGCCCCCCCCCCCTTCAAGTAACCTGATGTCTGTAGAACACCTGGGCAGATAATCTAAGATTTAAAGGGCTCACTAAACTCTCAATAATACTTCTTTAATGGTTGTGAATTCCAAAGATTTAGTAAAGTAAATAGTAACCAATATTTGAATTTTTAAATTTTTTCCTGCCTTCTAAAGGAACATGTGTTTATATAGCTGTTAATAATGCAGAGTTCCACTTTAATGAGTAGCAACGGCTACAAGAAAACAGTGAATTCATGCATATAGATCTAGTACATGGCTAAAGTGAGTATTTATTTATTTATTTATTTATTTATGTAAAGTCATGAAATTGGGAAATAACAGATAACATAACTATGAAGTTTGCATTACATCCACAAAATTATGTTAATAATTTTATTTATTGACATAAATTTTCTGTTTGTTTTAAAATTACCATTTTCAGGGAAGTATATTTTTGAATAGCTTGTTCTATGAAAATAAATACATAATAAATAAACAAATATGTAAGTAAGTAAGCTGCTACTTGCACTGTCTCTGGTACATAACCAACATTGACTATGTCAAATTTCTCAATTACATTCAGTTTTTTCAATGTGTGAAATGATAAAAATCAATTCCCTTTCTTGGTAAGGAAACAGACTCAAAGTTATAAATTTGTAAGTTTTAGATAGGAAGTGTACTATGATGCTCCCATCGAAAGACTATAGAATAGCATTGTCTAAGCTAGAGAAAATTAAATAATTGAATTTTTCTCAGGAATAAATATTGGGAAATCACGACTTGTAATAAGATAGTTCAGCCACTGGCTTCTTCTGGACATAAATAGAGATGTAAAAGTTCTCCTGCATGTGCAACAAGGGTTCATTTAATAAAGCAAATTCAAAATACAGTAGTCCTTCTCTAACTCAATGAAGTGTTATTATTGTTGTTGTTTAAAGCAGTGCTGCTAGAACACCTCTATTGCTGTTTCCTTGCTACTAAATGCTTCTCTTCTCTGGAACTCAGTTTCCCAAAAGTAAACGCCTAGAAGAATTTTGATTATGGAAAAGAACAAAAAGGCTGCACTATTTCGGGGAGGTCGACTTACAATGGCCCTCACCATCTTTCCCCATAGTGACATTTGTCCTCTACAATTTTTTTTCACCTTGTCATTTTGGGGACAAAATAAAAGGTCAGCTTAGTATAGGTATTGTGCCTAAATAGTACAAGCCTTATTCTATCTATTAATCCACAAGATAATGCTAGAATATACATGACATTGAAAATTCTATTTGCAGTTGACTAAACTCATGTATCACAGATGTGGATATTTAATCTAAAGTCAAGAAAAAACTACATGACTATGTTACACCCCTTACTGGATTACTCAAAACTACAATATTATAATCTCTACTACACTGACTTTGCATTTCCATGAGTTATGGGAGAAAATATAACCAGGCTCCTAGAGATGTGCAGGCATAAGTTCCCAGTCTAGTAAGGACAAAGTAGAGAATTACATCTATGCATAAGAATAAGAACTTCAGTCAAATAGTTGATTTTATGAACTCTGATGTCTCCATCAAAATCTCAGCACTGTCAATTCTCCTCTCTAAGACCCTGCTATCCCAGGGCACCAAAACCACCCTATGTATAAAAAGACTGTAAAGTAGATGGAGTTTGAAGAAGGGTTTCTACGGTCTAATTACATTTAAGAGTTAATTTTCTAAATGGATAGGAAAACAATAACCGCTGGTTTTTTTTGTAGACAAGAATTTGTATCTAGCCCCAGTTCCATGCGTAGGAGGTCCAGCATGAGGGAGAGGTAAGAATGTGAAGAGACTTCTATGAGACTGTACTTTGAAGTAGAAGGAAAGTGAAATTCAAGTCACTTTTTAAAATGTGGTTTTCATCTTTTATAGTTCAACAGGACAGGCTTCCACGGGGCAGTAAAAGCAGGTTTGGAACTGACAAATTTGATCACTCTTAAATGGTCTGGCTTGGCGGACATGGCAACAGTGTCTCCTACCCACTCACATCTCCAGTGTTCATTGGTTAAGCTTGAAACTTCAATACATTTTCAAATGAAAAACCCACATGTTTTGCTACTTACTTTTTGAGACCCTAACCCTAAGAATTTGAGGGTCCTTGAACTCTCAAATTCAAGTGACAACTTGAATCCAAGATTCTTATATGTATATTCTTTGTGATCACCAAGATTAAGAGAGCAGCTAGATCTCCTATTGATGATGCTGATGGATGGAAAAATTTGCAGTAATAAGAATTCCCTACAGGATTCAAAATTAAAGTCATACTTGGCTTAATTTCAGAAATACTACAAGGAATATGTTTTTTCTTATTCTTTTTTAAAGATAATACTAATGCACTCTCACTAACAGTATTTCTTTCTTTAGGAAATCATAAAGGCAGAATACAAATTTGCTGCATCTTAAGTTCCATTTTAGAAAGGACTTTAGACTAAGTCTATGTGTACCTGCATGACCCTATAGTCAACCAGGTTCTAGAAACACAATGCCAGGAATTGAGAATTCCCTGAGGATAAGGTTTGCCACATTTGTCCCAATTTAAACCTCCACAATCATTTATTTAAAAATTATCTCAAAGCTGTTGGAGCTTGACTTTTCAAAACATTTTGGAGAATATCCTGTCACCTTGAGGAATAGCAGTTATGTTGGAGTCTGAGATGCGGATGTATGAGAGACTCTTCATCCCCTGGAAGGCTCCATTTTCAATCCCAGAGTTTTTCAGTGGGTTGCTGCCAAGTTCTACAAAGACAAAAGGTATAAAGTTTTTAGAAAGAATGTACAATGTCTGCTTACTTCAGCGAGGATTCTAGAAGAAAAAAAAAAACTTTAGTTTCATAACTTCTTAATTGAGAAATCAGATGCTTTCAGAGAAGCATCAAAATGAAATGAAAAATTATCCTAATGAAACAAAGCCTGGTGTTATGGGACAGACAATGAGCCCCTAGCCCCAACACTAGTGAACTTCTGACAGGAAGTTCACCATTCAAGGGCAGATTGAATCTTTCTGTGCAATGAAACTATGTATGAATTAGTTAATTAACTAACTAACTAATTAATGAAACAAATAAAGATAAATATTTATTTAAAAACCAATTTATTTATAAAAGATAAAAATAAACAGCCATGGCACTATTTGTAATTCTCCCAGAAATGCTAAGGTGTTAAAAAATAAGACTTTATGCTAGAGATTTCTCAGGCAATTTTAAATGTCGCTAGAGAATTTAAAGCTATCATTTAGCAAAACAATTATGTTTAATTAAGTAGTATTTCTCTGTCTCTCTGTCTCTCTCTCTCTCTCTCTCTCTCTCTCTCTCTCTCTCTCTCTCACACACACACACACACACACACACATACACACACACACACACACACACACACACACACACACACACACACACCAAAACCTTACTTTTAGAAGGGAAATAATCTACAGGTGTGTTGTGTTCAGAACACAATAAAACTCTGCTATGGAAAACTTTTCCCAAATCTCTTTTATGTAGCACTGCTATTCTATATCCTGCTCATCTGATCAGATATAGTCAGTCTTCCCTCTATGCCAGATCATCAAGGTCAAAGAAGAAATAGTCTGGCACAGGCGCCTTGTCTCCTTTCTTTAGGCCCTGAGACTAATGGTTACACAGCCTTCTGACACACAGAGCTGACTTGAACTTATCCCCCTTCCTGCAGTTAAGGATTCCTTGAAATCTCATCATGTCCCCTCGGTACTGAAGGACTCAAGGAGCTGAAGGGTTTGCAGCCCCTTAGGATGAACAACAATATGAACTAACTTGTACCCTCAGAGTTCTTAGGGACTAAATCACCAACCAAAGAGTACACATGATGGGACTCATGACTCCAGCTGCATATGTAGCAGAGAATGGCCTAGTCAGTCATCAATGGGAGGAGAGGCCCTTGGTCCTGTAAAGGTTCTGTGCCCAAGTGTAGGGGAATGCCAGGGCCAGGAAGTAGGAGAGGGTGAGCAGGGGGAGGGAGGAGGGAACAAGGTTCTTTTTTGGGGGAGGGGAAACTGAGAAAGGAGATATGGTTTGAAATGTAAATAAAGAAACTATATAATTAAAAAAAGAAAGAAAGAAAGAAGACAGAAAAGCTAAGAAATTAAAAAAAAAGTCTGTACCCATGACAAGCACATTGTTCAGTCCATTGAACGTGGATTTCTTCAGTTTGGTGATCTCATTCTCATGGGCACGAAGCTCCTGGAGTGTTCTGGGCATTTTTTCGGGAAGTTCCTTTAGTTGGTTCTTAGACAAATAAAGCCTTTCCAACTTCACGAGAGGTTTAAATGCCTCTGGACTGATCTTGCTGATCTTGTTGTTGACAAGGATCAAGGTCTGTGGAAATTGCAGAAAATAATACCTGAAATCCGAAGGCTTCCACACATATACTCATGACGTATATGTAGCCAATTTATTCTTTTTTGCGAAAATAGTAGAAAATTAGAAAAAAAATCAGAAGACATCTGAAAAATATAGAACTGTGCTTCTCTGGTGTGGATATATGTGTACACAACAATATCAACCAACCAGACCACCCAGAGCTCCCAGGGACTAAAACAACAACCAAAGAGTACACCTAGAAAGACTGATGACTCTAGTCGTCTATGAAGCAGAGTCTGGCCTTGTAGGGCATCAATGCTAGGAGAGGCCCTGGGTCCTGTAAAGGCTTGATGGCCCAGATGGCCCAGTTTAGAGGAATACCAGGGCAAGGAGGTGGAAGTGGGTGGGTTCTAGTGAGAGCACTCTCATAGAAGCAGGAGGAGGGGAAGAGGATAGGAGGTTTCCAGAGGGAAAACCTGGAAAGGGGTTAGCATCTGAAATGTAAATAAATAAAATATCCAATAAAAAAAGTTTAAAAATACATATTTCATATTTTTAAAAAATTGTAAGTGATGCTAAAGAAATCATTGAATGATACTAGATTCTTGGACGCCATCAATGCCAGAGATCTCATGCGTTTCTCCCTAAGACTCAGCTTCAGGGCTTGGCAAAAGGGGGCCCAAGTCTGAGAACTTGAGTGTAACTGGAGACAGTGACTATACAGAGAGGGAGACTCTGCTGTCTTCTCACAGTAAGTGGCTTCAGGGAGACATGATGGTTTGTTCTCCTTTGTCCTAGTATTATTTTTTCCTGCTGTGCTCTGCTTAGAAAGGCCCTGTCAGATCTCTGAGGGCCTTTGGCTGGACTTTCTAGAGCAGTGGTTCTCAACCTACCTCATGCTGTGACCCTCTGGTACTGTTGTAGTGACCCTAACCATAAAAGTATTTTCATTGCTGCTTCATAACTCTAATTTTGCTAGTGCTGTGAATAGTAATGTAAATATCTGATATGCAGAATATCTGACATGTGACCCCTGGGAAAGGGTCATTCAATCCTAGACGGGTCTTGACCACGGGATGAAACCTGAAGGACAGCATGATAAAGGAAAGAGCCCATAATAGAAAATGATACCACTTGTGAGACAGGCTTTGCCAATTTGGAAACTGTGGTGAGTAAGTTTGGAGTACTGTTCAACTATTTGGGACATCTGCCATGTGACAAAGAAGGTTTTGGGCTTTTTCGTGCAATTGAATTTCTGTGGAACCATTTCAAAATGGTGCTAAGGTCTGAAATGATTTCTGTGATGATGAAAATGTAAAAGTTCTATGAATTGGGTACTAACGCTCTAAAACCTTGAGAGGGTTTCTCAGATAATAATGGAGCAAAACCAGCTTACTTTTGGATTCCTGAAGAGAAAACTTTGGACACTTCAGTTTTACTTTTCTGTTTTAAACTAGCCCTGTATCAATAATCATGAATGGCATGCCTTTTAGAAACATATATGCATATATATATATATATATATATATATATATATATATATAATAGTTTGTGTGTACATATGTGTTTGGGGACATGTTAGACTACATAAGAGTTAGACCACATAAGACACTTATGTGTCCAATGATTCAGATTACTTAAATAAAAAAAATTCCATCCAAGACTATCCTTGACAAGCTTATTGAAACATTAATTTTAAGTTTATCTTTAAAATGACTTGACTCTTGTGCTTTCAGATATTAATTTACTTTTTGGTATTTAACATTGAAGAGATTTTTCCTTTGGTTTTAGGATTTTTTTAATTAGATATTTTCTTTATTTACATTTCAAATGATATCTCCTTTCCCAGTTTCCCCTCTGGGGGGAAAATACATTGTTCCTTCTGCCCTCCCCCTGTACACTGACTTACCCTCTCCAATTTCCTGGCCCTGGCATTCCCCTACACTTGAGCATAGAACCTTCACAAGACCAAGGACCTCTCCTCCCATTGATGACCGAGTAGGCCATCCTCTGCTACATATGCAGCTGGAGCCATGTGTACTCTTTGGTTGGTGCTTTAGTCCCTGGGAGCTCTGAGAGTACAAGTTAGTTCATATTGTAGTTCATCCTAAGGGACTGCAAAGCTCCTTGGTTTTTTCTCTAGCTCCTTCATTGGGGACCCTGTGCTCAGTCCAATGGATGACTGTGAGCTTCTACTTCTGCATTAGGAGGGCACTGGTGGGATTGCAAGCTGGTACAACCACTCTGGAAATCAGTTTGGCGGTTCCTCAGGAAATTGGACAGTACATACCAGAGGACCCAGCTATACCACTGCTGGGCATATACCCAGAAGATGTTCCAACATGTAATAAGGACACATGCTCCACTATATTCATAGCAGCCTTATTTATAATAGCCAGAAACTAGAAACAACCCAGATGTCCTTCAACAGAGGAATGGATACAGAAAATCTGGTACATTTACATAATGGAGTACTACTCAGCTATTAAAACAATGGATAAATGAAATTCTAAGGGAAATGGATGGATCTGGAGAATATCATCCTGAGTGAGGTAACCCAATCACAAAAGAACACAAATGGTATGCATTCACTGATAAGTGGATATTAGCCCAGAAGCTTGGAATACCCAAAATCCAATCCACAAACCACAAGAACTCAAGAAAAAAAGAAGACCAAAAATGTGAATACTGGCTCACGTGGGGACGCTTGGCCTGCTAGTAGACCAGTAATGGTCAGCAAGACCCAGAAAGCAGACCTGGGCCCACGACTCCCAGAGAAGAAGAAAAAGAAGAAGAAGAAAAAGAAGGTGGTTGCAAATGTCTCCGAACCAGAGACTCAATACTCAGTCTTAAACAGTAATGATTATTTTATAGATGTTTCTCCTCCAAGGGCCATATCCCCTTCTAACAATGTGGGTGAGGTGCAGATCCCCGAGATGTCACTGAGCAAGAGAAAGAAGAAAAAAAAAGTCCTGTGGCACTCACTTGGAGGAGTACCTGGGGACTGAGCCTACACGGGCAAGACAAAAAAAGTCACCTAGCCCTAGAAGGCAGGTCCCTGAGCACTCAGCACTATTGTGGATTCTAGCAAGAGCTGGCTGACAGGAGCCTGATAAAGCTGTCTCTTGAGAGTCTCAGATATTAATTATTGAAACTGGCTGAGAAAAAAAGTCTGATGACAAATTTTAGGAAAGATAATGTAAAGATAGCTAAGTATATATTTTTGTTAAGTGTTCATGAAAACATCACCTGCTTTTGCTAGACAAATTTAGAATGTAAAAAAAATTAAAATTAGAATTGACCTATATTCAAAACAGTAAAATCAATTAAGAATAATCTCTTAGCCAACATCTTCATAAATGGAAAAAATCCAAAGCATATCTGCTACAATCAGGAACAAAGCAAAGATATCCACTCTCTCCATACCTGTGAAACATAGAACTTGAAGTCTTAGCTAGAATAATAATAGAGGAAATGGAAGAAGGTCGGGGGGTGGGGGGAGCAAATAGAAAGGGAAGGACCTTTACAAGCAGAAGATAAGGCTTTATCAACAACAACTTCACCAAGAAACTGCTATACCTAATAAACACTTTCAGCAAAATATCAGGGCATAACATTAATTTAAAAAAAAAATAGCTTCCTTATGTAGAAATGACAAACATACTAAAAAAGAATCAATACCTTTTACAATATAAACTATATATATAATAAAATATGTACATATTTAATAAAACTATAGGACATTTGAAAGAAATTGGAGAAGATATCAGAAGATCTTCCATGCTCATGGATTAGTAAGATTAATGATGCTGTGAAATAGCCCTGTTACCCAAAGCAATCCACATATTCAAAACAATCTTTTCTCCTCATGAGAACAGATCCATTTTCATGACCCTGCATAAAACTCAACTCAAAGTGTGTCAAAGGCCTCAACATAAGACCAGATACCATGAATATGATAGAAGAATAATTAGAGAATAGGCTTGAAAACATTGACACAAGAAAAGATTTTCTGAACAAGACCCTACTCGGTCCTATTCAGGCATTAAGACTGACAATAATGGTACCTGATGAAACTAAAAGCCCTCTGTACAACAAAGGACACTATCATGTTAGGAAAATGGAAGCTTACAAAGGGAAAAAATCCTTGTCAATTATACAACAGACAGAGCATCACTAATTAGAATACACAAAGAATTAAAAAAAAATGAACATGAAGAAAGCAAGTAACCCAATTTAAAATAGTTATGGAGCTGGCCATAGTGGTGCATGCTTTCAGTCCCAGCCTTTATGAGGCAAATACAAGCAGATCTCTAAATGTGAGACCAGCCTGGTCTACAGAGTGTGTTCCAGTATAGACAGAGCCACAGAGAGAAACCTTTTCTCAAATAGACAAACACACGAAAAATGGGAAATAGGACTAAAACAGAGTTCTCAAAAACTGAAATACAATGGTTGAGAAGAACCTAAAAAGATGTCCAGCATTCTCAGTCCTCAGAAAAATGCAAATTAAATCTTGCAATTTCATTTTACCCAGGTCAGAAGGTTCAAGATTAATAAAACAAATGAAAGCTCATTATGGATGTGGGGAAAGGGGAAAACTTATTACCTGTTAGAAGTGTGAAATACTAAATCCACTATGGAAATTGTTATTATCAATCCTCAAAAAAGCTGGCAACAGACCTACCACAGGAACCAGCTATACCCACTTTTAGGAATATACCCAAAGAACTCTCCATCTTACTACACAGATACTTGCTCAGCTGTGTTTATTGCTGCTCTATAATAGCCAGCCAGAAACTGGAAAAAGCCAAGCTACCAAGTTCATCTGCCAATCAACAAAGGAACAGATAAAGGAAATACGGTTCATTTGCACAATGGGTAATTATTAGGCTGATCAGAAGGATTAAATTACTTGCAGACAAATCAATTAGATGGAACTAGAAACAATCACTGTGGCTGAATTAACACAGACACCAAAAGACATATGTGTTTTTCTGATATTACAGATGTTATAAGTTAGAGTCCAAATATCCAAATAAAAAAATGGGGTACAGATCTTTAAAAAAGAAGAATTACCAACAGAGGAATCTTGAATGGCTGAGAACCACTCAAAGTCTTTACTTATCAAGGAAATTCAAATCAAAATGACTCTGAGATTCCATCATATACCTGTCAGAATGGCTAAGATAAAAATATCAAGTGATAGCACACGCTGCCAAGGATGTGGAACAAGAGAAGCACTTCTCTATTGCTGATGGGAATGTAAATGTGTACCGCCCCTTTGGAAATCAATTTGGCAGGTCCTCAAAAAAACAGGGAATAGTTCTACCTCAAGACTCAGCTATAGCACTCCTGGGCATATATCCAAAATATGCTCCACCACACCACAAGGACATGTACTCTACTATGTTCATAGCAGCCTTATTTATAGTAGCCAGAAGCTGGAATAACACAGATGCCCTCCTCATTGGAAGAATGGATAAAGAAAATGTGGTACATTTACAAAATGGAATACAGTTTAGCTATTAAAAATGAGGACAGCATGAAATTTGCAGGCAAATGAATAGAACTAAAAAATATCATTCTCTGTGAGGTAACCCAGACCCAAAAGGATATATGCATGGTAGATATTCACTGATAAGTATATATTAGCCAAAAAGTACAGAATACCACGATACAACCCAGAGACCCTAAGAATTTAAACAAGAAGGAAGACACAAGTAAGGATGCCTAAGTGCCCCACTTAGAAGGGGGAACAAAATAATCATAGAAGACAGAGGGAAGGAGGGACCTGAGTGAGAGACGGAGAGGGAAAGGAAAAGCAGGCAGGGTCAGGAGAGAGGCCCAGAGGGGCAGGAGAATAAATAGAAGTATACAGCTGCTGGAGGTAGGGGATGGAGGGAACCTCTTGTACATTCCCAGTACTTGATGCGGTGACCTTAGTGCAGGTGTCCAACAGTGGTAATATGGAACCTGATGAGACCACCTCCAGTAGTTAGACAGGACCTCCAGGGGAGGGATAGGGACACTAACCCACCTACTTTTGACCCAAAATTGGTCATGTCTTAAAGGAATACAGGGACAAAGAATGAACAGAGACTAAAGGAATGGCTGGCCAATGACAAGCCCAACTTGAGATCCATCCTACAAGCAGGCACTAATCCCTGACACTATTAGTGGTGCTATATTGTGCTTATAGACAGAGAAACCTAGCATAGCTACACTCTGAGAGGCTCTACCCAGAAGCTGACTGAGTCAGATGCAGATACCCACAGCCAAACACTGGATGGAGGGCAGGGACCCCTATAGAAGAGTTAAGGGAAGGACTGAAGGCCCTGAAGGAGATGGTGACCTCACAGGAAGACCAACAGTGTCAAGTAACCAGCTCCCATGGGAGCTCCCAGAGACTGAGCTAACAACCAAAGAGCATACAGGAGTTGGTCCAAGGCCACAGGCACATATGTAGCAGAAAGCTGCCTTGCCTGGCCTCAGTGGGAGAAGATGCACATAATCCTGGGGAGTGGGGAGTTACCCTGTGGAATGCTACCCTCTTA
>JADRCD010229739.1:0-20291 GCA_019843815.1 Montemys delectorum | reverse complement strand
TGTGTGTGTGTGTGTGTGTGTGTGTGTGTGTGTGTGTGTGTGTGTGTATGTTTGGTTTTAGTTAAATTTTGTTGAGGATTTTGTTGGTGGTATCAGTTAGTTTGTTCTCTCTAGCTCTTTTATTTTGTCTTCTTGGTTTGGAGGTATTTGTATTGTGTTGAGTTTTTTTTTTTGTTTGTTTGTTTTGGGTTTCATATAGAAATAATTTAAAGTTATGTTGTTAGGAAAGTAGCCAGGATCTTGAAGACTTGAAAAAGAATAAGAAAATGATCAAAATAAATTTAATGTTTGGTTCTAATGGGATAAGAGCACTTGCTGTTCTTCCAGAGATCCTGAAGTCCATTCCCAACAACCACAAGGCAGATCATGATCTGATACCATCTTCTGGTGTACAAATATTTATTCACAAAAGCCATTCTTATACATAAAATACATAATCAAGTCTTAAAAAGTTATTTTTAGCAGTAAAAACTATAATAAAAACAGTGTAACAACAACTTCATTGGGTACTAAAGTATCATCCCTTGAGTAGATTTTCAAAACAGTGACTTCTAAGGGAGCTACAGTCACTTTTTCTTGATGATTGTGGCCAGTGTTAGGTTACCATCTGCCAGCGAATGACCTCATACTCAGGCAGATATCAGCTACACTACTTAGACTTCTTGAGTTTAAATGAATAACTAGATAGATAAGTCAAATTGAGGACATGAAGCTGAGAGGGAAATGGGATGGGGAAGAGAAGAGGGAGATGAGATTATGATTAGGATAATTTTATAGATATTTATCATTTTCAAAAAATAGGTTTATTCAATGAGATGTAAATACCACAAAGCACCTCAAATGAAGCCCCACTACTTAGTTTAAAGTCAAAATTCTATGCACTGTAAGTTCCAAATCTGTATATAGAGAGGTATAGTACACAAAATTATACCATGATAAAAACAGAAAATCACATAGTCATTGACAACACATTGGTAATATATCTCAGCAATATTTGAGTTTTAAAATATATAATTTGTGAAATCCTAGTGGTTTTTTGATGATAAAAATCTAATATTCAAACAATATTATGGAGTTATATTTAACAATTTTATAATTTTATATTCTAAATTATTAAATCATGTAACAAAATAAATACAAAGAGTATTAAATAGTACTTGCTAGGACAATTTCAAATTATTCATAATAATTATTTAAAGTGTTGTTTTGCTACAATGCCATTTTATTTGTTACAGGAATTATTAACTAAACAATGTATAGAAACACAGAAACATGTGACTTTATAAAAACAATAAAGTTAAAATGTTTATAATAAATAATAAAAGAACATATCTATTACATTCAATGAATTCTAATGTTTACTTCAAACACAAGTATCATCTTTTAAAAAAAAAAAAAAGATTTATTTATTATATATATAGTGTCCTGCCTGCATATATGCCTGAATGCCAGAAGAGGGCATCAGATCTCAATCCAGATAGTTGTGAGCCACCATGCAGTTGCTGGGAATTGAACTGAGGACCTCTGGAAAAGTAGTCAGTGCTCTTAACCTCTGTGCCATCTCTCTAGCCCCCACAAATATCTTCTTTACAGCTTTTTTGCATCACATTTTAATGTTAGGAGATACAATGTTTCCATGTCTCTACACTTCTCTGTATATTTAAATCAAGTACAGTTTTACATTATTGATGACCAATTTAAAATTCCCTTATAAAATTGTTGTAGGATGCATAGTTACTGTAAAAGAAACTGGAATATGTCCTAAATTAGACATCTGCACCTTTAACTTTCATTCTGGCAGCGGATTTATTTTTAAAAAGAATCAAAATCTGAAAAATTTTAACAGAGCTCATGTCTTCAACAAAGAGAAACATCAGTGTCCTGTTTCCTCCTGTAAGACTTCTCCATCTGTCCTGGGATACTCTTGACTGTCTTGATACTAAACCAGGTTTTTCCATGGCTAGTATCTTACAAGAACAATCCAGGTTCTAGTTCAAGGTAACCACAAAGTAACATAGAAGCTTATATAAAAATACAAAACAGTAGATTTTTATCCAAATCTGCATATGACTGCTGACTTATGACAATGTATAAGATAAATAGGTTATCAAGAATCAAGTGTTTCTTCTCAGTATACCATTAACACTAACTTTTAGCTACACCCTGAATTGATCTAATAGTAAAATGATATATTATTGGAGTGACTAATACAATGGCTAATACATAAAGTTAGGTGGGCAGAATAAACAGATTTCTTGCTTTTCCTTTGCCTTCAACTGATTTAAATTACATGGCATTTCTTGGTGAATAACAGAGGATTTGAGTCAGAAATCATTACATGTAAAATTCTTAAATGCCAAAGAAGAAGCTAAGACTTTATGGAAGATTCCTCTATAACTGCCATTACTAACTTTATTATCAAAATAATAACAAAGCATACTTTGATTCCTCCCTCCCATGCCTTCTCATACTGTTGAGAAGAGAACAGCGCAGGTTGTGGTATATCCTTGCAATGTCCCTAATTGTGCATAACAATATTATTTGTAATTGTCAGAATTTAACTAGGTAAAATGAAGCACAGCCACAAGAAGGAAAAGTATACAACAATCAAAGGATATGAAAAAAGGACTTCTATTCATTGTAAAATAAAATAAATTTATAATATAAAAACAAATGCAGGCACATCACAGCAGATAGTCTGTGGTTACAACAGAAATAAAAACAAAGAAAACAAAACAAATGAAAAAATGAACAAACCAACAAACAAAAAACAAATCCTATATACATTTGGCACAAAGCTAACTCTAACTTAGGAGTAGATGTGAGGGGAATGACATAGAAAGGAAGAGGAAGAGAGTTTGTGCACATGATCATTAATGGTTTCTCTTTCTTGACCTTAGGGTCTTTATAATGGTAGATATTATGAGGTTTTCCAGTAAAGTGTTAATTTAACATCACATGTGTGAAATATTTTTCTGAATGAAGTTAACACATAATTAAGAGGTTTATTAACATGACTAGTGATCAAGTACTTAGAGAAAACAATAAAGCTGTCAAGCTCGATTAAGAACTTACAAGGTTTTGTAATTGGTTAATAACTATAAAATCTATGTAAAAGATAATAGGAAGATACGTTTTCACTGAAAGCTCAGATGAGATTGTGTAAGTACACAATTTTAAATCAGAGTATAAATTTCAGTTTACACACAGTAATGGACTTAGGTCTTTATTTTATTATTATGTTGAGAATGTTGTTTCCAACTATAAATCACTACATCTTAAAAGAAATAATTCTGTTATTCAGAAATGTGGTTAATGCTATCTTTTTGCTGTCCGTTACCAGAAGATCCATTTTCTTGGATTACAGGTGTTGGTTTCATGTCTTCAGCAGATGGAAACAGTTAACATAGATAGTTGACAGATCATAAAGGATTTTTGCCTGAATTTATTCTCAAAAAAGCTGAGATGGACCTTATCAGTTAGGTTACATTACTTTGTTATATATACTTTAATTTCATTACTTAGTGTTTTTAATTTATTTCCTTACAAATACCATCCATTTTAGATAATGACATTACATGAATTCATTAATTATGGTTTGACAAAGGCATTGCAAAAGAACTTTATATTAATAATACATATTAGCTAAAATACTTAAAACATAAATACAATAATATATCTCTTTGTTGTTCATTTCCACTGGTTACAAAAAAACAGTGCTGTATCTGTGTTTGTATTTCATATATTGCAGATGTTTTCTCTGTCTCTCTGTCTGTCTCTCTCTGTCTCTGTCTCTGCCTCTGCCCCCCTCTCTCTATCTCTCTGTGTCTCTGTCTCTGTCTCTCTCTCTCTCTGTCTCTCTCTCTCTCTGTCTCTGTCTCTCTCTCTCTCTCTCTCTCTCTCTCTCTCTCTCTCTCTCTCTCTTTCTCTGTCTGTCTTTCTCCACAAACACACATACACACACACTTATGCATTTATTTAATTTCAGATTTATATTTGTTGAATTATGTTTGTTTTGAATCTATTTTCAGATGATCCTTGTAAAAGAAGTAATAGGATTTTGTTTTTGTTCAGCAATTGGTTCTTCTTTTCTATTACGTTTGTTTATTCCAGAAAGTATATTTTCCTAATGTTTGCAATTGACACCTTTGTGAAAAATAAGCAAGATGTAAGTTTATTTCCAGATTTTCTTTTTCTGTTAACTGATGCATCTTTTGCTGTAGCATTGCCATAGTTTTGCGATATATTTTGAAACACATCAGTGTGATACTTCTAGCTTGGTTGTTTGGCCAATATTAGTTTGACTATGCTAGGCATTTTATTATCCTATGAATTACAGGGTTTTCCTAAAATTGTGAGAAAACAGATCATAATTTATCTTGAGAGTTCAGTGAAAAGCAGATTGTTTTAGATGATCTTTGCAGTTTAGTGACATTAATTCTAATTCATAAATATCTCAGATTCTTTGTATCATTCACAATCTTTCACTGAGCATGTTTTCATATTGCACAGTGAAAATAGTAATAGTAGCTTTGAAAGTTAACAACCAATGTAGAAAGAAAGCATAACTTTTCATTAAATAATAAATGTACAGTTGCAGGTCAACATGATGCCTTATTGAGGAAAGGACTTTATCAAGGAATTCTTAGTGACTTTAATTCAACCCCGACAGCTTATGTTGGCCAAGACCCACTCCAAAAGTTGTAACTAGCTTCCAAGTACACATTGTGATTTTGGGCTCCCACCCCCAATCACACCAATAACATTCAGTTCCAAACACAAGAATATGAGATTGAGATTATTACACAGTAAAATAATTCCACTTCTTTGTGTGTGTGTGTGTGCTCAGGGGAAAGTACGTTAACCTGTTAAAGATATATCTGGATTTCTACATACATCATTGTATCATTCGTCACATCCAAGATGTTGAAACACTCAAACTGGCTAACAATAGATGAATGGATTTTTCAAACTGTGGTTTGTGCAATTAACTGCTAATCAGCTTTAAAATAAACCCATGAGATTCTATTATGTAGCACAACCTGGATAAAACCACAAAGAATTACAGGGAGAGAAGGAAGGTATTTACAGAGAACATGACCATATGTTCTTATTTCTGGACTCAGAAAGATTTGAATGCATGAAAGTAAGGAAAAGAATGACAAATAACAGAGCCTGAAGGTATGGAAATGAAAGTTGTTTGTCAAAGGGCACAAGTAGCAGAGAGAGAAATAGACCCTGATGACCTGCAGTATGCCGTGGCGCCTACAGGCCATAAATTTTAGTAAATTTTTATTACAAAACATGTAAAAAAAAAGATTGCTTAGTGAAATAAAACAAGTACAGTGACTAATACCATATGTTCACAACAAAGAATTCTTTTTGAGACATGGAAATGTGTTAACCTTATTTGTTTTGTGCTTGATGCATGGCACAATATGTGTAACATGCATGTCCGTATGAATCTGCACGTACCTCATATCTACAGTTAATATATAATTAGAAATGAAAGCAGCAAATGTCAAATATAAGACAAAATTTGAGAACATTATTTCATTTTCTAGAACATCTGGTGGTTTTCATAACATTTCTTCCTAATTAAGTCTGAATTGCTTCTGACCGAAATGTCTGTACTTGAAGCTATTGTCCTAAAACCCAGTGCTCAAAACTTAAGTCAGTAAGTTACTTCTTAGTTAAATACGATAATTCTATTACTTGAGCATCAAGTTCTTCTACATTTGCCATTTTATGAGGGCAACTTTATGTCCTGGAATGACCTTTGACAGAGCTCTGAGAACAGTTTACTTCTGGTTACACACTCATCAATGCTCATGGTATCGCTGCGATACTTGATTCCTCCACAAAAGGCAGATTATTCACTATTATTCTCTCCCTCCAAATGTTTCTTTCTTCATAGATATTAATATAACTCTGGTTCTTTATTAATTTCTGTGTTGGTATTCTAATTTCTAAAATTTAAATTCTTTTTTATTATTAATAATTTTATCCATTTAAATTTCTTTTTCTCTGTGTTTTATAGTTTTTTATTCTTTAATCTTCTTTTGTAGTTCAATTTTTATCTCCCTCCTGGTGTGCCCTGTGACTGTTCCACATTCCATATCTCCTTCCCCAATCTCCAAGAGGATGTCCCCACCAACCTCACCCAACCCTACCAGACTACTCCCAACCTAGCGCTTCAAGTCTCTTGAGGGTCAGGTGCATCTTCCCTTACTGAGTCAAGTTCTGGCAGTCCTCTGCTATATGTGTGTTGGGGGCCTCATATCAGGTGGCGTATGGTGCCTGGTTGGTGGCTCAGTGTCTGAGCAATCTCCAGGTTTCAGGTTAATTGATTTTGCTGGTCTTCCTATAGGGTTGTCCTTCTCCTCAGCTTCTGGCTTTTCCCTAATTCAATCACAGGTGTCACCAGCTTTTGTCCATTGGTTGGGCATAAATATCTGCATCTGATGATATCCTCCTTCCCAGTTACCTCTCCATAACCACATCCCATCTCTCTCTTTCCCCTCTCCTTTGCTTATATGAGGGTACTCCTCTACCCACTCACCCACTCCCATCTTACTTCTCTAGCATCCCCCTATTCTGGTGCATCAAGGCTCCACAGGACCAAGGGTCTTCCTCCCATTGATGTCAGATAAGGCCATCCTCTGCTATATATGTATCTGGAGCGATGGATTCCTCCATGTATATTCTTTGGTTGGTAGTTTAGTCCCTCGGATCTTTGAGTAGTCCTATTAGTTGATATGGCTCTTCCTATGGGGTTGCAATCCCCTTAGCTCCTTCAGTCCTTCCCCTAGGTCTTCCGTGGGGTCCCCAGGCTCAGTCTGATGGTTGGCTGTGAGTATCTGCATCTGTATTGGTCAGGTGTTGATAGAATCTCTCAGGGAACAGACATAACAAAATTGAAAAATCTTTTTTGTTTAATAGTTTACTGCTAATATCTAGAAAACATCCATCTTTCACTTGAAAAAATATCACAAATGCAATCGCTTGAGGATCACAGATTTCCTCCTTTCTAGTTATGGATGTTAGGGTTAAAATGTTTCTCAGTGGACAAAAATTTTACTGTTTGCAGGTGAAATTGAATTGTTTTCCAGAAGCTTAGAGAAGATTCCTTTACTGTTTTGTTTTGTTTTTTCTTTCAAGTGTTAACATTTGTTTATTTAGCTCTTATCCAAATGCACAGGTAGAGTGGATCAGCTAGTTGCAATTGCCCCCATCCTGGTCCTGTCACTCTGTCTGGTCTTCCTGTCTCCAAGAACCTCATGATTATAATAGAGTTACATTATTAACCTAGAATAACTTCTGTATCTCAAGGTTAGGTGATTATCCATCCTTCTTTCATTTGCAACATAAAGTTCTACTTGACCAGATTTTAAAATATACTCTCATAGCTGGAAGGATACACTGGATTTCAGCATGTCCATTAGTGTACCAAAGACAGTATGTACTCGTCACTGCTTTCAGTGATGATAAAATGTTAAATTTCTGCTTTTACTAAACACTCACTGAGTTTAATTTGGTAGTTTGCTATTATTTCTCTTTGTGCATTTATACTCAATCTTTATTATAACAAGTTTTTACTTGCTTATTTTTATGATTTGTTTATTATTTTTTAAAACTTTACACATAAGGATTAGATATACATAATTTATGCCCCTCTATTTCCCAACAACACTTCCCATGTTATCTCTTTCTCTCAAACTCATGATCATTTATTCAATTATCCTTTTGCCTTGTATATACATATATATGCATTTGGGTAATTTGTAGTATAGTGAGTAATATTCAACAATGACTCAAAGATGACAATCATTGGCATTTGTTGTCTTCATTATGAAATCCCTGCCTGTAAGAATGCTTATGATAAAATTATATTCATGATAAATAATAAAAAGCCTCCATTCAAAGCAATACTGATTTGGGAACTTGTGTTTATCAAAAGTGGCCTATAGGAAATGACCCAGGAAAGGCTATTTTGGTTTTCTATTTTCTATTATTTCCTGTCACTTGTCAGTTGCATCTTTTCACATCTGTTCTGAAATGGTTTATCATTTCAGCTCTGTTCAATTTTTAGTATTTTTGACTCATTCTGCTTTTCTTAATCACTTCCCCCAAAGTAATCATAATCCCCCTCAATTGCCTTACGGAAGAAGTAGAGCACATTTAATCCCCCATCGCAATCTATACAATTCATAGAGTGCATCAAATTATGCTTATAAAAATAATTTTCAAATGGTGACAAATCAAAACTCTTATTTTACATGTTCTATCATAAGTACATATTTTTTCTTTAAGTCTGTGAAGGCTTTAGAGAAACAAATTTGCAATTTTTATCACTTAACTGAGTCCTTTTTCTTAGCATTTGCATGTGAGATATGAGGTATTTCATGCATCGTGATTTTTTTCAGACAGATATGTATATTGTTTTCTCATAATAGTGCTTTCACTCATTTTTACTACATTTTAACTGAAGTTTCTTTCACTTTATCTTTATTATTTTTATTTATTTCTTGTTTCAAAAGCCCTTTAGCATTTTTGACTGCTTTTCCTATATCCAGTGAATAAATAAATACACTTTAAAGTATATAAGCCTCAAAATTTATCTAAAGATAGAAAATGAGCAGTGTAAGATTTTTCTTTAATCTTTGCTTTATTGAAAATATTTTGTTCCATTCACTACAGTTACCAACTCTCATTTTCATGGAAAGCACTTTGCAAATGGATCTGTCTCCCTAACCCCATTCCTGAATTTCTGTCTTTTTTCTTAGCCTATAAAGCTATGAGCTTGTGTGCCGGTTGACTTGACACAAACCTAGACCTAGTCTGGAAGAGGAAATGTGAATTGTGAATCACTTCCATCCAATTGGCCTGAGGGCTTGATTGTGAGGATGTTTTTGGTTTTGCTGATCAATGTGGGAGAGCCCAGCCCACTGTGGGTTACTGTGTATCTTACAGGAGGGCTTAGGCTATGGTGAGAAAAATAGCTGAGCCAGCTAGATAGAGGAAGTCAGCCAGAAAGCATGTTCTTCCATGTTCAAGAAGTGCCTAGAGCATAGGCCCGAGCTTCCCTTATACCGAGGACTGTATAAACGTCTCCTCTCCTAAAAACAAACAACAAAAGCAAAGGAAGACGGAAAAGACATATTTTTCATATCCTGTATCCTGATTATGGTTTCTTCTCTCCCAACTCCTTTCAGATCCTCCTCCCTTTATTCTCTAAAAATCATTCCATCATTTTAGGGAAGTGGTACATTTCACCATCTTACCTAGTCCTATGCCTTTTTTACTACTAGATTCCTTCCTTCCTTCCTTCCTTCCTTCCTTCCTTCCTTCCTTCCTTCCCTCTCTCCCTCCCTCCCTCACTCCCTTCCTTCCTTCCTTCTTTCTTTTTTTCTATCTTTCGTATTGAAAATAGATTCTTCTCTCACACAATACATCTGGACCATTCCTATCAGTTTAGTACCAAGGAAGTGTTTGCAAACCCCAGTCAGGAACAGATCAGATGCAATCACACCAGGGTTCTGGTGGAGAAAATCCCTGAATATTCTTTGAGACAAGATTTTATAGAAAGGGACTCCCAAAGGGTGAGTGTTTTATTAGTGAAATCAGCCTATGATTGAACCTGAAGTTCAATTATTTGGCCAGGAAACTTCAAAGACTTCCTGTTTAATCTGCCTTAAATTTTCACACTAAAGATCAAATGGTCCTTAATTTGAACTGTCTTGCCAGAATTGTCTCCCTTGACCCTCCTTTCACTCCCCCTCCTCCTTGAACTATATTTTAACTGTATAGATTTAGATATCTTGAGGAAGCAGTTGCGCTAGAATATCTTTTAGTAATCATATTAGTATCATGGTAGTAGTCTGTAAAAACTAATTATGAAAGTTGAGTTGGTCACCATTTGCTTCTCACTTCATATACTAAATGTCCAATAGTATATATTAGCTTAATATGTATAATATAAATTGGAAATGCTATTAATAAAGTTGTATCTTATTGATAGCCAGTATACTAATGATTAACCAAACAATAATAACTGGATAGATATCACTAACATTTATAATTCAAAATCTTATTTTTGAACAACCATCACTATAGTATTCTTAATTTTTTTTAGATAGTGTAATATAGGCATTACAGATTCATAATTATTAAATAAGTCTTATCAGGTAGCTAATAGTTTATCATTGTATTTTTACCTATGATAAAATGTTTGCACACACATGTTTTCTTATACATAATTTCATTTATATTTATTTATTTGAATAGGCCATTTATTCATACATGTACACAGTTGTAAACATTTATATGTGAAAAACACACAAAAAATGGTAAAACTTACAAATATATTTTAGTATAAACTGGCTGTTTTCTTTATGAGGAATATAAATATTAACAAATATTTTTAATTTGAAGAATCAGTATAGAAAGGAAAGTGGCTGTTAGAGTGCATTTAGTAAATAGCCAATATCAACAAGAGAAGGTTTATCCAGTTTAGAGATGCAGAGATGTCTCTATGTGTTTATTATTTTAAAATATATGTTTAATATATTAAAATATACTTCAAAAGTTTTCTAGAATTTTATAAATGAGTATTTTCTTTATATTAGACATCTCCTTTCTCTCTTTCCTGTGGTTCCTCTTGTGTTCCTACCACTCTACTAAACCTCATACATTCTTATCCGTAAATGTATATATGTGTATGTGTATTATGTATATTCATATATGTGTATATGTATTAAAGAGATATTATATGTGCAACCTTTTGAGAAAAATGTTTGTTGCTCACATGAGTTTAGGGCTGCCATTTTGTAATTGGCTCACCTATCGCAGGCTGGTCCCTGGGGAACACTGCTCTTTTTCAGCAGCTATCAGTTGTCTGTAGTCCTAGCTGAGGAGAAGCCATGTGACAACTCTTGTCCTTATGTCATCTTAATCACTCTTGTCAGCACCAGGTCTTGCTTAAACAATCACACTTCTGTGATCTCCTGATGTCCCCTTCCTTCTCATTTATAGAAGTCACTGTCTTACAGAGTTCCACTGTCCTGGTCCTATGGCCTTAAAACAAAATCTTTCTGCTTCTTCATCGATAACGTTCACTGAGTTTCAGGTGTAAGGATTATGTTAAGAGGTACCAATTAGAGCTGGTCACTACACAGTCAATTGTTCTCTGCTTTTGACCAGTTGTGGTTTTCTATATTGATCTCTATCTGCTGAAAATCTATTTTGTAAAAGATACACTTACTTGTGGTATAAAAAAAATATTTAGAATGCATCTAGAAATTATACTGGTTTATTGAGATGCCAATTATTGTTTCTTTTCTTAGGTGTATACTCTCAACAACCATAGTTGGCTAGTCTTACAATACCACATGTATTCCCTCAAGTCAAATTCCTTGACTGTTATGATCAGGATATAATTCCATTATTACTACTTGTGTGATATCTTGACATTCTTGTCATTATTGTTATTCGTAAACATTACTGCACATCTCCTCTGGTGCCTGCTTACTATGTTTTTCTGTGTTAAGGACCAGTCCTCATGGAAGAGGATTTCAAGTCAGTTCCAGCATGGGTTTGCAAGTGCTGTGTCTGAAGTGCGTATCTTCCACAATAAGGACTTAACTGTTTGGAAAGCAACTCTGGACAGTGGCAATGGCCTACATTGTTCTGGGTGTCTCTCGTCTTTCCCAACCAACAACTTAGAAGGCGATTCTCAATACCTGGAATTGGAGTTTCTCTTAGGTATTCTCTAGCTCTACAGAAAGCATTTTCAAATCAAATGCCATACTTTATATATTGCATTATATATATTAAATAGCCATAAAGTAATCTAATCTCAAAATTTTTTTTAACACAGGTCATTGTCAATGTTGTAAGATGAAAAAAAAATAAGTAAGTCAAACCTTTTTTTTTAACTTTTATTCCCATTAACATGGAGAAAGAAGTCACTGGTTACAAAACTGCACAGTTGGTTTCTCCTGAGAAAAGAATACAGCTTCTGCTTGTCCTTACTGGGAATCTGCAAATTCTTAAGTGATTGTGCATTGTTGCTGGGTTCTAGGATCTGCTGGGACAAAGACGCAAGGGTGATGGAGAACTCACCAGGGCGCTATCCTGTTTCAGGGATGCAACTTGGATACCCATAGGTCTTCCAAGGATGTCAATACACAGGGTGTGCAAAACATGAGCACAATCACAGAAAAGATCTCAGCGATCACTGTCGTCTCTACCTCAGAATCCTGTGCAGTGCCTCCTCTTAAGTAGTACACAAGGGTTTACTCTTTGCTATCTGCACAGATACATTCTGCAAATTCAGCTGATAGGAGAAACTTCCCCAGCTTTTCGTCATGTCCTTCTGATAGAGATGCTGGGAAATACATCTGCTCCTCCTTGGTTCTTCTTCCCTTGGAGGAGGACTATTTTCAAGTACTTCTGCAGAAGTTTCCTTATTTCCAACTCACTCCACGTTGTGTAAGTTTCCTGCCAGATTTTCTGAATCCTGGATTCCTACTTCTTAATTTAACCAAGGTAAATTTCTGATCTGGCATGTTACTTCCTGTATTGATGTGTGACAATATTCCTAAGGAGATATGAACAAATATCTGCTCAACTCAAATGAACATCTGAGAACAATTCAAGTTGTCCAGTATCAACAAGGAAGAAGAGGCCCTTGGTCTCCTCAAGGCTTGATGCCTCAGTGTAGGGGAATGCAAGGGCATGGAGGTAGGAGTGTGTGGGTGGGTTGGGGAGGAGGGCAGATGGGATAGGGAGTTTCTGGGGCAAAATCGGGAAAGGGGATAACACTTAAAATGTAAATAAATAAAATATCCAAAAAAAAAAAAAAAGAAAGAAAACACTAAAGTTGATGAGCCATTGAGGTTTTTGGTGTTACATACAGGAAGAGGGATGAGGGATTGGATACTTATAGGAGAAGAAATTACTCACAGATAATTGATAATTATTTCTCCAAAGACTACTCCAGATTAGATGACAGCATCAAAAGCTAGAAACTTGGTGAACACTGTACAACCATCGAGCAGCTCAGCATGTTGGAGAGTGTTCCTTATACGTAGCTCTTTCTGTCTTTGCTTCCTCCAGGCCGCTCAGCTGGTCTGGGTATCTATCACTCAGCAGACCTCCCTGCCTGCAGACGCGTGAGGAAGGAGGATGCAGTGAATTTGGTCAGTTCAGTCAGTTCTTGAAGTCGGCTGTGGTGTTGTTTGCAGAGATTATAGAACTTCCTCACAGGATTGGAGGTTTCACCTTCCTTTAGAACAATCGCGCCTTTGGAGAAGGCTGTTTGGAGGAGACAACACTCTGCCTCCCTTTAAAGCATCCTGTGTTTTAGGGAGCTTCCTTTCAAGATGGACAGGCCTTTTGTTTGCTCGCTGCTCGTTTGCTTGTTTGTTCTCAGAAGGAATGGCTATGCGTTTATGCTTCCTGGGGTGCTTCCTATTCCAAAGTGTGCAAAGAACTTGTTCTAACCGTCTGAATCCAGCTGAGTCTGGATTATGTTGAGAAGTAGCTTTTTGTCCCAATCTCTAGCTCTCCCACTTTCCTAATGTAAATCAAGTTCAAAGTATTTCACTTTTATCTAACAGAAAAGCTTTCCAGAAGCTTGGACAAAGATAATATGTATATATGCTTTTGTTTGTTTACAGGAATGCTATTTGTACTGTTTCACATTTTTCTGAATTAAAGTAGAATTTGGTATTTAATATATCAGAAACAGATACTAATCTATGTTTATTTAAATATCTAAATTCACTACTTCTTACATTTTCAAAAAAATGAGTGAACCAATACCTACAGCGTGAGTAAAGATATTAAGTACATCAATATTTTACTTCTTAAAAATTAATAAAATCAACAAGAATTTCAAAACAGAAGTAAAAAGAATACATTTATTTTATAAAGTAAAATAGACTTTTATGTTATTCCTCTACCAAAGAACTTTGATAATCCATTGAGTTCGCATACCAAGTTGATCAAGATAATAGAAACAGATCATGATGATTGATAGATACATAAATAATTTATGTGTATAAATCAACATTTATACAGCTATGTTACTGTATAAATAAGACATATATGCAAATAGACACATAGCTAGAATTGGCTAAGTAGATAACCTATGTTCAATATACAGGGTAAAAATGTTATTAAATTACAACATTAATATTTCAAAATAAAAATAAAAATGCAAAAATGTTAACATGCTTATCATACAGAGACTATGGATAAATTAACATAACCATATTGTGAATTAAAATGCTTTGTGTATCCAACTAGGAAGTTTGTATCATGAAGCATAAAATTGTAACTTAAGATACATATATAACCAAAAAGTAAATAAATAAATTTAATGTAATACTTAATATTTTAATTTGAATTCATTTAAACTCTCTAATGTTTACAGAAGATCATTATCCCTGCTCCAAACTTATTTTTGTCACAGCTAGTCTATTCTGTTGTCAACACAATCTGTGTGCTTAATGTAAAATTTTACTTTGTCATAATCTGTATTTCCTAATAATTTCAAAATCACATAAAAATAGTTTCTAACATTAATGTCATACATAAGAATTAAAGAACTGTGTTCCATATTAGTGAAGAAAAACTGTGTTCTGCATTTTTAGTCAAAATTAACTGAAAGAAATTAGAAATTGTTTTAAAGTGAAAACAAGCCATTGAAAAGAAGTCTTTTAATTAAAATGGTGTCTAACTGCAAGACTTTTTTTTATGTAAAGGCAAGAATGTGCTTGCCTTAATTACCCAAGCAAAGATCAAACAAGTCCTTGGTAGAATTCTGATTTTGATTATAGAACAAATTGTCCCAAGAAGACAGTTAAATAATTAGGGAAACTTCTTAGGTTCAGTCTAGAATAAATTAACCTCATTTTTAAATTGTTTTCCAATGTCAACTGATATAAAGCAGAGAACTTTGTTATGATTAGAATCTTAAAAAGTTACAGGAACAAGATATTTGATATGTACATATTTGCATAGTAAGTACCTATTTAAATATATATTTCAATAAGCAGTACCAAAGATGTTTTAGTAGTTAACAAATCCCAATGCACAATATCAAGCAAATTTTGCTTTATTTCAGCAGGGGACAAAGCAACTCATATTGATTTGTCTTTGTTTCATTTTGTATTGTTGTTCTTGGTTTGTTTGGTGGCTAGACAGGGATTTTAGTCTTCAGGAAATGTTAGTGGAAAGAAGGAGCTTTTATGGCAACAAAAAATAGCACAAATTCTACTCATAGAGTAGTCCCCCAGTAATTATTCCTGCACAGTTGCATTTTCTTCAAGGTACCAAGAATGCCATAATTGATGACTTGGGCATGGGATTATTATGTACTAATAACAGTGCCTGGCCTATTACCATGGGCTATCTCCTGCTGTTTTATAATTAGTCCTGTGCATAGTTTGGACAAGTAGCTGTGTCTTTCATGGACAGTTCACCAGGTAAAACATAATGGCTCCTTGGGAGCCAATTAGTTGGATCTGTCAAACTCAATTTCAGCAATTTTTAGTCTGCAGATTATAACCCCAAAAGCTGTAATTGCGACAACAAACAAAAAAGATGACTGGCTAAAAGGACTATCTACTTTGACAATACAAATTCCTTCCTATTCATTATTATAACAAAAGAGCACTTCTTACAATCGACCATGTTTCTGACACAGAAAAAATGTTTAGCCTACATAAAGCGATTATCAACAATGTTTATTTTCAGTGTTAGTTTTTAAGCTTAAATGAAAATGAAGAGCAAAGAGAAGTGAGACAAGGTACATTATTTCCCAAAGACAGTACTTGGGAGAGTGGATATAAATATTTCTTTAAAGTATAATCCATTATAAAACAAAATAAAATACATATTTTATTAAAATATATCTGGATTAAATCTACTTCCTATCCTCATCCCTCTAATTTCATCCCTACCTTTTAACGGTTGATTTCTCCTTCCAAAGTCATGTGTTAGTTTTTAAAATTTTTTTAAAACATATGTATTTATGTATGTGAGTACATTGTAGCTGTCTTCAGACACACCAGAAGAGGGCACTGGATCTCATTATGGATGGTTGTAAGCCCCTATGTGGTTGCTAGGAATTGAACTCAGGACCTCTGGAAGAGCAGTCAGTGCTCTTAACAACTGAGCCATCTCTCCAGTCATGTGTTATTTCTAAAAATATTTTCTTTTATTATTTAATAATATAGTTACATGGTCTTCCCTTTCCATCCTTCAAATCATCCCATATATCACTCTTTGCACTCTTTAAATTCATGTGCCCATTTTCATTAATTGTTCTTACATACATATACATAGGTTATGTTACATATATATTCCTGAAAACATAAACCCAACGTGTTCAGACTCTCTCATGAACTTGTATGTAAGTTTTAAGGAAAGAGAATTTGATATTGAATAAGAGATTGTTCTGCTGTTCCCTGAAGAAGACTATTTCTCCTACTCTCTGGTTTCCTGAGATGCCTGTAGTTCCTTTTCAAACCCACTGAGTACACTTGTTGCTGTCTCTATGTGTATGGGTGTAGAACCATATTCTTTGATCAGAAGTCAGAAATTGAAAATAGTTCTTCAGCTATAACTAGAACCTCAGAAACAATTCTGTGGCACAATAATGAGATTTTGGCTGGCTAAATCTTATGAAGGTCTTGCTTCCTGTAATCACAGCCACTGTGAGTTTGTGTATACTAATGCCATGTTGTGTGCAGCAACTAATGTTCATCTGCAGACATTTAATACTGCTGGATCTTCCTGTGCTTTTCTGCAATGATCACTGATCCTTGGGTGTAGTATAATAATAAAGATGTCTCACTTTGAGCTGAGTGCTTCACAATATCTTATTGCCTTCATGTTGATTAATTGTGGGTCTCTATTCTGTGTTCTATTAAAAGATAGCGGTTGAGAGATACCCTAATGAATATATCTAACTGTAAGTCAATGAGAGTTGTTTTTATAAATGTCCATTTAGCAGAATAATGGCATAAGATTCTTTTCTTATGGACTATGACATGGCCAGTCACATATTTTTGGCCTAGTTGCCAGTTTGAGGCATGGATTCCATCTTACAGAGCAAGCTTTTATATATATATATATATATATATATATATATATATATATATATATATATATATATATATATAAAGTTTATGTGTAGTTATTTAATTTTCCTCTATGTATATCTGTGTGGTCTGTGTGATGACGTCAGGTACCCTGAAACTAGAGTTACAGACAGTTGTGAGTCACCATCTGTATGTGCTGGGAATTCAACCTGGGTCTTCTGGAACAACAGTCAGTGATCTTAACCACTGATACATCTCTCTAGCTCCATGGAACAAATGTTTTAATCCTGTTAGACAACTGGTTACTCCCATATCATTCAGACCCTCTTGTACCTGTGGATATATCTTGCAGAGTTCACAACAACTACAAAAATCTGCTGATTAAGTTTTACACCCTGGAAACAATGAAAACTATTTTGAGTATCCTAAAAAGGCTAGTTAGATCTTTCATAGTATTTAGTTGTAATACTACTAGGCGTACTCTACAATAAATTTATATCCTGCTACAAAGATACTACCTATTCATGTTCATTTGCTAATTTATTAGACAATTGGAAATAGTCAATTGCCCACCAACTTATTAACTAATGGGGAAAAAAGCAATACTTATGTGCAATGGAGCATTGTTCAGCTACCAAGACAAATGAAAGAAGGAAGTTAACAGGTCAAAGGACAGACCTGGAAATAGTCTCTCTGAGTGAGGTAATTTATACCTAGAAAGACAGCTTCTATGCTTTCAATCATGTGTGAATGCTATATTTGAAGATGAGTATGGATTTAAACCATAGAAGTCAGGAAACTGGAAAGATGCCCTAGTGTGGGTTTTAAGAGAGCTGAAATACATATGATGTGACAGATGGGAGGAGGATAACACAGCAGAAGAGTTAAAAGAGATAGATGTGGGAGGGTAGGAAAGAGGAGGGAATGTGATATGGGGTAATCAAAACTGAAGGTATATGGAAATGCCCTATGTAACCCAGCTATTGTAAAGCTTACAGAGTATTCATTTACATAATTAATTATTACAAATATATAAATGTTTATTATTATTGGTTACATTATTTATTTATATTTCAAATGTTATTCTCATTTCCTGAGTTCCCCTACACAAGTCCCCATCCCAACCTCCTAACCGCTGTTTCTATGAGGGTGCTCCCCCATACACTTCGAGAAAAGGAATAAAATTGCTTACCTCTAAGAGCAGAGGAAGTCATCACTGACTCCAAGTACAGAGAACAGTGATAATCACCTGCTTTGAACAGGTATTAATTAATATAATCTGTGGCTCTAGGCAGAGAGCCAAACAGAAAAATGATATAACTTGTTTACTTAGCCAGAGGAAATTCATCTTCTTTCTAATGTGGTCTACACAGGAATTTTGGGTGACATTTTCCTACTTGGCTAGATAGAAATGGCCTAAATAAACAAGTTATAGCCTGGCTAGCTCAGACAGTAGAGCACAAGACTCTTAATCTCAGGGTCATGGGTTTGAGCCCCACATTGGGTGCCACCTGTTGCAGGAAATATTTAAAAAGATCACTCTGCAATCTCTCCCACCCTGCTGGACCATGTTCCCTCTCTATGCCAGTACTAGCTGGCCACAATACTATATGGGGGTATGGTCCTGCTGTTCTCTCCTAGCTAACGAGTTTATCTTGCTTACATGCAATGTCCCACAAACACATAATCAATCATCTTAGTGCTTAGTTACCTGGTAGAAACATGACTATTAAGGTTTAATTATCCAATCAGATTTGTAACAATAAGATCACAATTTACAAGATGCCAATACAATAATTTCAGAGCCAAATGATAAAATTAATGCAGCTTTTTGAAATTATCATAGCCTTGTGAAAACCTTAGCTACTTGTGGCTGTTTAAAACCACACGGGGTCTGGATCATCTTCCTGTTTGACTTCCTCCATGTTGGATTCTCTCCCTCCTTTGACCTCTCTCACTCCTAAACATTGAGCTCTGCTTCTCTATTCCTGTCCAAACACAGGCCTGTCACTGCCCTAATGTGATTGGACAGAGAAAATGCTGCAACACCAACCTACCCACTCCTGCCTCACTCTCCTAGATTCCCCTATACTGGGGCATCAAGCCTTCACAGGAACAAGGGCCTCCCCTCCCATTGATGTCTGACAAGGCCATCCTCTGCTACATATGCACCTGGAGCCATGGGTCCCTCCATGTGTACTCTTTGGTTGGTGGTTTAGTCTCTGGGAGCACTGGTGGGGGAGGCTGGTTATTTGATATTGTTGGTCTTCCTATGGGGTTGCAAACCCCTTCATTTCCTTCAGTCCTTCCCCTAATTATTCCATTGGTGTCCCTGTCCTTAGTCTAATGGTTGGCTGCAAGCATCCCCATCTCTATTGGTCAGGCACTAGCAAGAGCCTATAATGGAAAACAATGCTTATAACAGAAGAAAATACCAGTTATCACATAGCAAGGTATTAAATACTGCTTTTTGAATTTTTAATCAGTAGGGTCCCATACACCACTCTCAAAATCATTACAAGCTATTGTCAGTGATCTTGGATGTCTTCTAGAACTTAATTATAAAACTATATTGCTAGAACCCACACATTTGAGTTAAGATGCCATATTTTTAAACACTTACTGCTATTTGGTTATTTTGACACAATTGAGCAGATGCTCTATTTGAATATCAAGCTTAATCTTTGTACCAGACTACAATCCTACAATCGTTTTATATAGAAAGCAAATACTTAAATATTTCATCAACTCTTATATTTAGTTTTTGCCCTACCAGCAAGGAGAATAAGATTTTATTTCTTTGTCTACTTCTAGGTTGTTAATAGAGATGTGGAAAATTATACTCTACTACATTTGCTTGCAAAATATCCCCACGTATAGAGGATCTTAGTGATTTACTTTAATAAAAACACCAAAAATTCATGCTTTGTTTTTATTCATTGTATAATCTTATTTTAGTATTTTTATGTATGTGTGTGTTCACATGTGTATGTATGAATATGTGTTACAAGTCTTTGTATTACATGAGTTTGTAAGCACATGTACCTTCTAGGGTAGGCCAGAGAAGAATAATGAAGATAGAGCTCATGAAAAAAGCCAGCTGTAAATCTCTTTAATCCAAATATCACGAAACCCAATTCCTAGTATTATAACACTTTAATGAAAAAAGTTATATTA
>JADRCD010229738.1:0-26457 GCA_019843815.1 Montemys delectorum | reverse complement strand
TTGGGCACTAGCAGAAGTATGATGGTCGACTGTGTCTGCCACCGTTGCAGATAGTTGATTTAAAACTGTGCCTGTTTGGACTGAGGTAGACATGGTGATCCCAACGGCAGTAGCTGCAACCTCGGTGACAGAGATCGCCATTTTAATGGCTGTGGTTATTTCAAAATCTCTTTTCTGTCTGAATAATGACAGAGTAGATGGGATTTCTACGGGAACGGGAACCCATCTTGGCACTTTAGCAACCATGGCACGCCTTGCCTGTTTGGCAGTCCAACACTGAGACATTATGCAGGAATCATTAGTACAATTTTCAAATGAAGAATTTGAAAGAATAAACAGGAAGGGGGGATAAACACACACCGGGGTAGGTGAAAAGTCAATTTGTTCTTGAATTTTATCAACCCCAGTAATTTCTAAAGTAGAATTATTATATATTTTCCAGGTTCCATCAGGTCTCCGGGTTGCTATCTTATGAAACTGATAAAATTTGGAAACGCCATTAAAGATAGCTTTCCCTGTGGTTCCACCCTGAATAAAGACCAACGGACTAAGATCTGTGCAACTACCATTAACTCCACAGAGTAACCACTTATGGAAAGGATGTACCTTGAAATCTTGAATAAACATCCCCTGTTTCATATCCTCCTCTCCTTCCGGGTCAAACCTCATATTAGGGGAGAAGGAAAAGGTCTTATCCTGGTTTGCCCAACTAGTAAGAAAGGACTGACAATCAGACCAAGGAGGAATGGTCTCTTCATTATCTAGACTACAATGGGGAGCTATCCTAGGTTGAGAAGGACGTTCCTTATAAATGGCATTAGGTGATATAAAAGAACCATTGATCCAAATTGCCTTTTGCCAAAAGGTATTGCTTGTAATGATTATATCTGTGTTGCTGGTATTTTGAGTAGAGTATAACCAGCCTCCTTGTTCGTCATCAAAAATTCCCAAGGCCTGGCTTGCTAACTTGATACAGTCTCCATCGTCCTTGAATTGGAAACAGAGAGAGCCTCTTTCTACCAAAGAGAGATTCTCTCCTAAGGGTGCCCACATAGGGTCATATGGGAGGTATGGCAAACCCACAGTTTTATTAGTTATAAAAAGCTTAGGGAACACAACTGAATTATATCTAATTGGCATAGGCTTTGGATAGGCAGATAATATAGCCCATCGCTGTTCCCCCCATATACTAGGAACCCAAATCTGGAGAATCATGATGAGGACTGAAAACGTCTGCAGATGAGTCCTTCAAGGGGTCATCTTCAGATGCCACGAGTTGTCGCGTCACTCACTCTGGCAGCAAAAATGGGTTATCTTCGTCCTGCCGAAAAACACAAACAGCTCCCCTGGATCTTATTAAAATAGGATCTGGGCCTTTCCATTGGCCAGTCAAGATATTCTTCCACTTGACCATCTCCTTTGGCCTATTAGGCTCTAAACAATGACGGTCAGCAGCTGAATGGCCCATTTGTCCAAATTTAAAAAATTAAGAGTAAAGAGTGCTATAGAGATGGTTACTCGTAGCACTGAGGGTAGAGCTTCCTCGAATCCCCCTTTTTGTTTTATTAGATAAGATTTCAGCATGCGATGAGACCATTCTATGATGCCTTGTCCTTGAGGATTGTATGGAAATCAGACACAAGCCAGGATATTTCCACTCGCAGCCTACTTGTACTAGCTGCCAAAAGGTATTTATTTGTTCTACGCAGCTGCATCACAGCAGCTGCTTCTTGCATTGGTTAGCGGGCCTCCAAGCTCTCTACACACCTTCATCTAAGCCTCTAGTTATATGGAGTAATAGCGGCTTGGTATTGCTTAGTGCACTGTTCATATACTAGTTGTTTGATCAGTGGCATGGCTGCATCTGGATCACCAAAGATTCTCTCTGCAGCTTTTACTAATTTAGCCACAAAGTCAGAAAACGGCTCCATGGTGCCATGTAAAAAAAATTTTTTGTAAGATTTCCGCTTACCTCCCCTTTATTACCAATCTGATTCACCTGTTTAAAGACTTGCAATGAGCAACCAGTCTGTAAATTAATCTGAAAGTCTGTTTGTTAATCAACAGCAAAGCAACTTTGCCCTAAAGGCATATCCCCACCCCAGGCCTGACTCTCAGCTGCATGATTAGTGTCTGCCTGTTCATTAGCAAATTAAAGTGAAAGAGGCTGTGATCCAAGACTCAGCCAAGGACTTTATAACCTTAAAATCCAAAGCTCATGAAAACACTGACCCTGTGTATCTTGAAAAACTGGATAAACAAGTGACAATTCAATTCTAACTGTAGAGTCGACAGTAGGCCCCACATCCAGCTCTCCTTCTCTGACTCTACGGAACGCTCCTCCCCTATCTGTTCCAATGCTGCCTGTGAGTTTGCCGCAGGCCGGGAAGCCTGGCGGTTCTGTTCTAATGCTGCCTGGGAGTTCGCCTTCTGCCCCATTCCAGCAACCTCTGGTGGCGGAGCTCAGCCAGGCTGGGTACAGTAGCCCGGCAAACGGTAGCACGGTGAGGCGCCGCAGAAGCCGCAATCACAGCCCAGACTGAGGAGACCTGCTGCCCCAGGCCCCGCCAGGCCGGGCTCCGCAAGGCACCGCATTGCCTACCACCGCCATCTTTCTTTCGCTTTCGATTTGGTGGTGGCCGCAGCTCCTCCCAGCAAGCTGCTTCCTCAACAGGACCCAGTTCTTCCAACTCAGAGCTATCAAGCCCCAAAACCTCTAGTTCCTTTATCAGGTAAATAGATCTCTTTTCTGAGGCCTGTTCTTTCTTACACTTCTCTCCCAGGGCGTCCTTTCCCTTGTCTCTCGCTTCCGCAGACTGAATATCTTTGAAAGGGTCTCTTTCCTTAGGCATGCCTCTTCTTTTTTCTTTCTGAGCTCCTAACCTCTTATCTCGCTCTGTTTCTGACATACTGTCTTGTAGATCAAGACCAAACATGCCTCTCAGAGCTTACCTTTGTCTTGCAGTTCTGGATCCTCCCCGAAAACGTGGGTCTCCTCAGTGGTGCCGGTGATGGCGAAGTCCCGGGTTTTCGGCACCAAATGAGGTCTGTGCTATTTTCCTGCTGGCAGGAACACACGGACACACACACAGGATCCTTCTGCAGCAAACCTTTATTACCATGTGGCGAGGAGAGAGCGAGCCCTGGAAAATGCACTGCTTATATACACCCTGGAGCCGTGTGTTCATCTCTGATTGGCTGTTTGCTCATTACCTCATGAGATGCCTAGGGATAGGCTGTGACTTGGCGCTTTGTGGCCCTAGCACATGTGCAAATGGGCTAAGACTTGGCGCACTCTGGCCCTAGGCACATGCGCAGACTACTTGTTACAGGGAGAAGACACCGGATGCCTGCGCCATCTTGTAATGGAGGCTGCCGGCTCGGGTGCGGCTCTCTACAGGGGACCTCCTGGGTCCGGAGGAGGCTCAATGGACCCAGCATAGAGGAATGCTGAGGAGGGATAGGGAGTTTGTGCAGGGGAAACTGTGAAGGGAAATAACATTTGAAATGTAAGTGAATAAAATAACCAATAAAAAATATCGAAAAATAAAAGGACTTTGAGGCTAGTATAGAAATTATTAAGTATATGTTCATTGTTTCCTCTTATTTTATTATAATTTTATTGACTATCACCTAATTTATCCTAGCAAAGATTTTTTAAAAAATAGAATCATTATAATATTGATAATTATTCTTGAAAATAAAGCCAGCTACATAATTAGGTATGACCAACTGCTAAGTTTTGCCCACAGTTAATTCACCTCAGTTTACTATTATATAAGCACCTATTTATTCCTGAAAGTTGACCTACATGAACTTAGTTAAGAAACTGGACTCTGGTGGTGAACTTGCTTCAGTCCGAATTAAGCTGAAAATCAGTTGTGTGTTGTCATGGTAGGCATCTTCACTACTTCTGGTTTAATTTACAAATATTGGTTTAAATGTAGTTTTTAAAGAATTTATTTGGTAAACAACTAAGATTGTTTATTTTCAAGGATTTATCCTGATTGCTTTTAGAAGAGATGTTTCATTTTAGAGACTCAAGACATACCTGGTTTTGGAAATAGAGAAGACTGGCAAACTGATTCTTCAAATAGATTCCCTAATACCATTCAATGCTGTTCAGGAAAAACAAAAAGATTTATGAAGCAGAATAAGAACAGAAATCAACAAAAGTAAGCCAAATAGCATGTGGGAAAGGATGTCCCTGAGGACATCACTATGGAAACAAGGGAAGCTCAAGTTAGAAATACCAGAGAAAAAGAAAGTCCTGGAGGGAAACAGAGCCCGAATCAAATTAAACCAAAATCTTGGGTCTGCAGATGAAGCGGTATTTATAATTCCTTACAATGCATGTTTGTATTTCATATTTCTTTTCTCATGATGGTGCTAAACTCTGTAAACACCCATGACCAGAAGGATCAGGCATTCCAACTCAGCAGCACTACTTCATCATAACAAAACTTATTTCAAGCTACATTAAGCTTCCCTAGCTGGGCTAAAGATGATGCCACCATAATATTTGTTTCTAAAAATAAATAAATAAATAAATAAATAAATAAATAAATAAATAGGAAAAACAGCTTTTGTTCACTAGCCAGTGAGCTGAGACTGCTGTATCTGAAAATCTTCAATGAACTTCAGAGTTATAAATTAAATCCTGGTCTTCGGAATAATAAATTAATCTCTAGTTTTCCCTTTGCTTTCTGAGGAAAGAAAAACAACTCACATAATTTTGAAATCTCTGAAGATATACCTACACTTTGAGAAGTGTTTCAGAAAAGAGTGGCAATCCAACTATACCACAAAAGGATGTGGGATTTAATTACTCATTTGTATGTCAGGCCATGCTGAATTTATTTGTAAGTATTGCTAGTCACCAAGTTTGTAAACTCTACAGCCTAAGGAGTACATTGTGAGTCATAATTCTAAGCACTTAGGTTTGTTGCCACATAGAGGATACAGAGGATTAAACACTTTGTAGTTGTGATCTGCAAATTCCGAGTTGATTTTTTTTCTCAGTCATTTATATCAATTGCTCACATCTTTCTTGTTTTCCACATTATGAGTTAATTATAGCTTTCTACTCATTCTGGTTGGACAGATAAAGATATGTTTGCAATTATTCAACCTTCAAGTTACCAAAAATACCATGTATCAGAGGGACAGCAATTATTTCTGCTTCCTTATTCCCAGGAAAAAAGGGAAAATACTCTGATTATAATCACATAATAAAGCCTTTGCTTTTAAGCTACCTTGTAATCCCTGTGGACTAGTGCTTGCTCCAATAAGATAATACACACTGTGCTGTGCTTGCTTGAGGTCTGAACTTGACGTATTTTAAATGAGTTAAATAATTTGGCAAGTATAGCATTTGTTAGAATGTCCTTTGGTTAATTTTTATATCTGTGCTAAAAAAAGTACAGCATTTTTTAAAGTCAATGACTAAAGACTAAGGAGCAAGCTTATCATGGACGAGGCCACTCCTGAGTTGGATGTCCTTCATATTATAAGAAAATAGGCTCAGCAGGCCATGAGGAGCAAGCAGCACTCATCCACAGAGTCTGTGTCAGACCCTGCCTCCAGGTTTCTGCCCTATTTTAGATTGTGACATGACTTTCATGATGAGCACTGATGTGGAAGTGTAAGCCAAATAAACTCTTTCCTCCCTAACTCACTTTTAGTCATGATAATTCACCATAGCGATAGGACCCATAATTAAGTCATTGTGCTTGGTATAACTTTGTTTTTAAATCTTTAAAATGAGCTTTTCTGATTATAATTTAATCACAGCAATACTTCCTTTTTTATGCCCCAACATGCACACACACACGCGCGCGCACACATACACACCTATGTGTGCATATGCATGCATGTGTGTGTTCATAATACATAAATGTAGGCCTTTCAATTTGTTTAATCCTACTTGGATATATGTTTTTAGACTGCCCATTTGTCATTGGATAATCAGTAAGAGTGTAGTCTTCCTGAAAGAGAATAATTTCTTCTGCTTTCACCATCCCTTAGTTGTATGTAGTTCTCTGGGATGAAGACACTGTGAGTTTTCACCTTTCCTTATTTTCATTAGTATTGATGTCATCTTTGTTCAGCTTATGCTTAAGGACACATGCTGGTGAGAGACTCCATTTGTGTAGTTCCTTTAGGAGACACAATCTCAAAGCAACTTTCTTTTCTTTGTCTCTTAACATCTATCCCTGCTCCCACTCCAACATTATTCTGAAATAAATTCTGAGCTTTGGATATTGGAGCATTGTTATAGATGTATAGTTGGGACAAATCTCCAAAATTCTGCATTTTTCCCAGTCATGGTTTGTATAATGACTTTCATCTGGTACAAATGTAAATTTCCTTGGTAAGGGATCTTGAGCCATTAGCCACAGACATGAGAGGAAAAGGAGGAAAGAAGTGGTTTCTCATCCCTCAAGTTTGTTGTTCTTTTTAATAACTCATTTTAGATGTTATTGATTATCTCTGGGATGGCTTTGTTTTGTCATTTCATTGGTACACTCTTTGGTTTGCCAATTAGACACGTTAGAATTATGTGAGGAGAAGAACCTCAGTTGAGAAAATGCCTCCATTTGATTTCTGTAGGCAAGTCTGTAGGACATTTTCTTGAATAATCATTGACCTGGGAGAGGCCAATGCACTGCAAAGGATGATAACCCTCACAAGTCATCTTGAGTATTATAAGAAAATTGTTTGAGTAAGCTGTAGAGAACAAACAATAATCAGTGTTCCTCCAAGGTTGTGGCTCCAGTTCCTGCCTCCAGGACTCTGTATTACTTTATTTATTGTCCTTCCTTACTTCAAGGATGGACTATTCCTGGAATTCTAGGATCAAATAAGCCATTTCTTCCTCAAATTTGTTCTATCAAAGTGATAGAAATTTTACTGAGAAAAATTAATGTAGGTTCTAGTCTTAACTTTCTGAATATTCTACTTGATGAAATCTAAGGTTATTTATGCTTCCATTTTAAGTTTTGTGTTATAAGAAGACTTCAACTATTTTTAAACCTTAAATATACATCTAAATGTAAAATCAGCAATACTCAGGTTTCTACAAGAATATCTCATGAATAAACACTTAGTTATATCTTTCTGAATCAAGCTATGTATCAGTTTTACATTTTGGCAATTTGTGATCTCCACAAACACTTAATTTTTAGTACATCTAACTTTTACTTGTATTAAAGTTATGAACCATGACTTGCAGACATATTATGTTTTACAGGTGAAACTAGCTTTTGACTTTATTTCTAATAATAGTAAAATACTTTCAAAATGACCCTATTTTCATAGTATAAAATATTGCATACTAGTAGTTTAATCAGTTGGTTTTTTATCATTAAAATTAGTTTGTAGACATTTCAAGTTACAGTTTATTTTGTTTCTTGTTATGAATGTTGTAAATGATCTCTTAACAAATTCTTTAAAAACTATAAATTTCAAGCAAATTTTAAGTGTTTGTCTTTACTGCATCTTTACCAGCATCTATACTTTGTTTCTGGATGCTCACCATTCTGACAAGGACAAGCAAAATATCAATACCGTTTTGATTTCAACGTACATATTACTATAACACAAGATATTTCTAAAGAATTCTCCTACAAAATAAATACTTCATCTATATGTTTCTGACTAAATTTATGTTTCTCCAATTTCATTGTTCCCCAAGTTGGGTAATATTGACAGCTGTCAATACACTCAGATTTTGAGTGCACATGTTTAGTCAGTAATAGATTGATTATATGCACAAAAGCATACTCTATCCTAAACACACCTAAAATTTTTAGTATAAAAATTTATAAACAAGATGCAAATAACAAATTCTTTATTTGAACAGTGTAACCTAGAAATGACTAAGCCTTCAGGAGGCATATGCAATACATGTGCAAGAGCTACATTATTTTTCATAGAGTAGTTGAGGATTCTTACACTTTAGTATGTGTTAACATCTAGATACCAATTACCACTTGCTGAAAGAGAGCAACTCTATTTGGTGACTGCTTCAATCTTTCTTCTCTGTACTTGTTACATTGGAAGCTTTTATTTTGTTGTAATTCTTTATCTTCCCTACATTTTGTTTTTCCTCTCTCCATGCACATTCAGTTTTTGCTACTGAAATCTTCTGTATGATAATTTCCATTTATTTTATCATTATAAGTTATATGTTATTATGATGCAGATCCATTTCTCAATGTTCTGAAAAGAGCTGACAGTGCCCTTGTCTGCTAATTGTAAAAACGGAGCATGTTCCCTTATATTCAATTTCTATTTAAATGAATCTTCATTGTCTTTGATTGTAAGTGGATGTCTGATGTTTATTACATGTTTCTCTAAATACTGCGATTTGTGAATGACATTCTTTAAGATATCTGAAATATATTATCTTCTTGAGAGAAGTTTTCCACTTTGTTTTGATAGACAGATTAAATTGTTACATGCAAATTCCCTTGATATTCTCAAACTTGGCTTCATTACATTTTAGATGTTTTATTCCAGTATTATCATTATCTTCATGTGTAACATTTACTTGAATGCTTCTGGGAGTTCAGAAAATGATAGCTGAAACTACTTTGAAATGAATGAGACAGAAGTTCCTCAGAAGCATGAAGGTTACTCTGATATTCCTCCAATATTCTATGTAAAATGTATTCATAAATAAATGTTCAGATTTATGATGACTGAAAGGAGGTCAAGAGGTCATTTGCAGGGTGTTAAAATGAAATAAATTTGAAAGGAATATTGTGATGTTTCTCAGCAATACCTAACTGTAGACAAATCAAAGAAGAAGCGAAGTTTTCTGAACTGCCGAACTCGGTCATTTATAAATAGGTCATAGGCTGGAGAGATGGCTCAGTGGTTAAGAGGACTGACTGCTCTTCCAGCGGTCCTGAGTTCAATTCCCAGCAACCACATGGTGGCTCACAACCATCTGTAATGGGATCTAATGTCCTCTTCTGGAGTGTCTGAAGACAGCTACAGTGTTCTCATTAACATAAAACAAATAAATAATTCCTCCTTTAAAAAAAATAGGTCATATTTTTTTTTCCAATCACATTCATGCATGGATGTCCTTTTTAATGGGATCTACGCATAGAGGCAGACATTTTCCATGATTTTGGAAATTATCCTTTCAGAATGGTATCATGCCAAACAAAAATTTGTCCTGTATTGTTTACCACCATAGAGGTTGTGGAAGATAAAAGAGTGAAGTCAATAAACAAGGCAGACTAAATTCTCATATAATAGCCAACTTTATTCAGAGCATCAAACAGTTTATACTCTGAGTGTTAAACAACGTAGCGTGAGTGCGGTGTACAATCAAAAGGGCAAGCTTCTCCTGGTAGACAAGGAGCATGCCACAAAAGCATGGTTCATTTTCCATAGAGGCTTATAAACAAATAACAGTAACCAGCTGTGATGAATGATGTAAAGTAAACACATGAGATCTTTCTACTACATCTGAGAGGCATGAACTCTTAAGGTTTCTAAGAATGATTTCATGTTTTAAAGAAAGTGAGGTCACATGACCCTTGTCTTACTTTCTTAGAGTTTTCGCATAAGCACAGCATTCTTTTCAAATGACTCTACTCTTGGATCATATTCAATATCTTCTCCGTTGTTTTTTTAAGTGCAAGATATCAAGAATGGCTTTGATTTGAGATGTTGTAGATGAATGTGATTGTCATTTGGTGCATGAGTACCCTTTAAGCAAGCAAATAATAAACATGATGATATAAGGCAGTTGACAACCTTGTATATAATAATCTGTCATCAAGAAGAGGGATTTATTATATCTCCAGTAATATTGATCATAAATATGAGAGAATAGCTTGAAAAGAGGCCTATATGATTAGTATTTCTATTATCATTAAGAAAATAATTCCATGTTAACCTTTTAATTAGAACACAAATGTTATGTTATCTCATGAAACTAGAAATTAATTCAGCTTCCAAGGAAGAAGAAAATACAGTCCCTTATCCAGCTGAATGAATGAGTCTATACAGTCCCACATTACATTAAGAAGCACTGGGTTGTTACTAAAATTAACAGGAGCTGGATTCATCCAATCTGTATGTTGAACTAAAGAAGAACAAGAAACATAAGACAAATACATATGCTTAGTGGTCACCAACACAAATGTCAAAGCAGTTAACATAAGCAGAAAGAGATTCTCAGGGAACATAAGCCTCTGTATATTTCATAAAATAACATCTCCCTTGTTGCATAGGACATCAACATGGCCTTAAGTGGGCAGACTTGATATATGAGGATAGATGGACAATATTCCATTTAACCCTGTAACTGAAGATTTGCTATATTTTGGTGGTTTCCTCTGTTTCCTTTCCCTCCACAACTGTCCTTGATGTCCTGGGGCTGAGAAGCTGAAGGGAAACCAGTGATATTTCAGTGGATCCATCTGCAATGAACAAAGAAGTACCAACTACCACCTCCCAAATTTATGCTGGAGAAGAAAAAGAAGCCAAATCAGTCTAATCAGTTTGCTGATTTATTTCTTCAATAAAACAAGATAGGGAGCCAGGCAGTGGTGGCGTATGCCCTTAATCCCAGCACTTGGGAAGCAGATGCAGGTGGATTTCTGAGTTCAAGGCCAACCTGGTCTACAGAGTAAGTTCCAGAACAGCCAGGGCTATACAGAGAAACCCTGTCTCAAAAACCAAAAATAAAAAAAGTAAATAAAAATTTAAAAAATCAACAAAAACGAGGGAGAGAAGTTAGAGTGTGCACAAGCATGAGTCTATTGCTGGGAATAATCCCACAACATAAGCAGAATCTGAAACATTGTTTAAGGGTTATACTTAACTATAAAGAGGAATCCAAACAACCAGTACCACATATTGGACTCAGGAGAAAGGACTAGTATATTGATAAATATCTAGTCTGTGAATCCCTCCAATAGACTTAGAAGAACCATCAATAAAATAAGTATCTATCTATGGAATAAAGGAAGGTTAGAAAATTTTTGTAATCACCAATTCAGTTTACATAAGAAAAATCCCACAGTTTACCAACTGGATAATGATTCCCTTCCTTATATAGTGACTTTAAAATGAAATTTGAAAATCAATAGAGTTCTATAATGCCCTTTTAAACTGATTGTTAGTTTAGGTTAACATAATACAGCAAAGACCATATACACATAATTATTGATATTGAGTAATATTGAGCCATCTGTTGGTTTACTAATTTAGCAAGAAGAGGAAGAGAAGCCATTTACATTTCCTGTTCTTTAGGGTATAAATTAAGTCCATCCTCATATTTTATCCTCTGTGCTATAATACCTGGAACAATTTAGAGGGGAAAGTAATTAAAGGCAGTGAAGGATCCACAGAGAATCAAATAAATGAAGTTATTTTTCCACCTGGAGATCATATGTAAGGACTATCTAATATTTTCTACAGTTTTAAGTAGATGGTTTTGTACATTAATTTTGTTAAAATTGTACTGTAAATACCAAGCATGGGTCATGAGGTCAGAAGAAATTGGTAAATACATATCTTCTGGTGTTCCCTAGCTTGACTAGGTTGTAAACTTAGCATTTTCATAGTCTCTCTTAAATATTTTTCAGAAAGTGAACAGGATTTGACTATATTTATTTTCAAATACCTCACCCCATGCTTCAGATTTATTTTTAAACAATGGAAAATATATATTTAAAGGAAGCTCCAGTATAAAAGCCCAGTGTATGATCACCTGTAGAATTTTTGGTGCAGTTTTTACTTTTGATTTTGCCTGCATGGAAAAAAAAAAGTACTCCGTTTCTGTCTCTTTAAAAAATTCAATATTTGATCATCCACTTTGTACCCATTTGAGGAGGTGGCCATCTCTTTTTCATAATTAATATCCTTTTTATATTACTTAAACATTTTATAGCAGTCTTAATAATATCTAAATGACTCAAAATTGAATGGAATTATCTTTCCCTTGTTTGTATGCCTTTCCAAGGGACTTTCAGACCCTCTCCTATGTTTCTTTTTCTAAAATTCCTTCTTAATGAAATCAGATATTATAATCATAAACAACTGGCAAATATTTTATTATTTGTAATTTTAATACCTGTAGTCTTACTTCCATTAAAAAATTACACACAAACTTGATATAGACAAACTCTTTACTTGTTTCTGGTCAATTACTCTTACTTATTTTCTTGTGATTGAGTCTCTACTCTCTTCTATCATAGTCAACTACAGTTTCTTTTTTAGGTGCCACTTGTTGACCACTCTAAAGGTGTTGGAATCTGGTAGAATGGAGGCAACAAAGGAGACAGAATAGACTAAAGTCTCATGAAATAGCCTATTTTATTTAGAGCATTAGAAAACATTTACTCTATTATAGTAGTCACATGAATAAAGCATACAATAAAAAGAGCTAGCCTCACATGGCAGCCAAGAGGCACATGGTGGGCAAGCTTCATATGGTAGTCAGGCCACATGCAGCAACTGAATAGTTTTCCATAGAAGCATAAAAACAAATAACTATAGTCAATTGTAAAGAATAATCTAAAATAAGCTCACTTTGATCTGCTGCACCTGGGAAGCTCACAAAGGAGTAATCCAAGAACAAGGAAGAACTGCAAGTCCCATGTTTCTTAATTTCTTTGAGTTTACTCACAGCACTCAATTCCTCTCACATCTGGCACTGTTTCATCTGTGGACTAAACACAGGGATTTCTGTGTACAAACACTCTAGTCAGCAAGCCATGTCCCTAGCCCATACCTTTATTAAGCAAATCTGTTATTTTCACCCTTTACCACATAATTTGTTTTTAAGAGTGCTGGTCATAACTTTTATGGTTGTCGACACTGGCCAAAATCTTTCTTACTCTTTATAAATCAAAATATTCTTGGGGGTGTGATTTATTACAATTCATGGAGTGATCTCTCTTACATTTTCAGGGCTGCATGTGAACTCTCCAAGTAACAATGATACCTACAATATATGATGTTTACAGTGCTTGGTAGGGCACTACCTAGCCATGTAAGTAGAGAGCCCTTTTATGTAGGCCTAACCAAAGTCACATTTCTGCCTTAATGCTGATGGTGTTCCTCACAATAGCTATTTCAATGAGTTTTGTATTCTCTTTTTCAGATAAATAACTATATTTCTGCTACTTCATTGTAGCAGGAAACAAAAATCCTGTACCACCTGCTCAATGTATAAGTGTTGTGGTGAAATATAATTATTCTCTGCAGTCCATTTGAATTTTCCCTCAAGGCTTTAACATGTTGTAATATTTTAAAAATAAATATTTTTTGCTCAAGAAAAGGAATATGAAAAACCCAATTCTTATTTAGTAGAAATGTTTCCTTGTTTTCTTGCTTAGTTTTTGCTGAGTATGTTGTGATAAACTAAAGTGTGATACTAAATGTAATTTGTGGTCTCTAATTTTATGAGATGTTTGGAGATGAAATATAAGTTTTTGAAAATTGAAGTATGCATTTATATGTTTTTAGAGTTTATTGTTTTTTGTTGTTGTTGTTTTTGGTTTTTGTTGTTGTTTTTGTTTTGTTGTTATTGTTGTTTTTTCAAGACATGGTCTCTCTGTGTAGCCCTGGCTGTCTTGGAAGTCACTGTGTTGACCAGGCTGGCCTTGAACTCAGAAATCTGCCTACCTCTGCCTCCCAAGTGCTGGGATTAAAGCATGTTCCACCGTGCTTTATAAATAAATATAGTTTATTTGCATTATTTCTACCCGTCTCTATAGACCAATTCTTCCCATATTCACTGACACCCTTCTTAAATTCATAATCTCTATTCCTGTGACTATTCATGCTACAACTACATACATATAAATATAAACACAAGCATAAATATAAATACAAATGTAAATACATATATAAATTATAAATATGCAATACACACCCATGTGTGTGAATGTGTTTGTGAAACCATATATATTGTAAGAATATAATACATACTTGTTTATTCACACAAATGAGAGAAAACTGTGTGTGTGTAAAGCTTTTCCCCATTCTTGTAGATAATTAGTTCTGACCAGTTTGAATTAGGAAACCGATCTGGTAGCCTGTCTCTTGACAAAACACTGTCTTCTTCCTTCAGAAACTATTTATTGCCTGGAAATCTGCATCTAGGAGTATTTTTTGAACTTTACTCATGAAACTGACATGTCAACTGGTATAGTCATTGTGTAGGTCTTGTTCAAACAATCAGGTAGCTGAGATTTCATGTGTGCAGTACTCTTGTCATATTTAGAAGACAATATCTATCTAGACATCTGATTTTCTTTTCAATTCTTCCAAAATAATTTTCAGAGCCTGAGCTAAACAACCTATAGATATGTTTTTCCTTCATAAATTAACTATCTGGGACTGAAGCTCCCACACTTTGGTCTTCCTTCATATTTTCTTTCATGTGGTCTGTGAATTGTATCGTGGTTATTTGGAGCTTTTGAGCTAGTATCCACTTATCAGTGAATGCATACCATGTGTTTTCTTTTGTGATTGGGTTATCTCACTCAGAATGATATTTTTTAATTTTATCCATTTGTCTAAGAATTTCATGAATTCATTATTTTTAATAGCTGAATAATAATCCATTGTGTAAATGTACCATATTTTCTGTATCTATTCCTCTGTTGAAGGACATCTGGGTTCTTTCTAGCTCCTGGCTATTATAAATACTGCTATGAACATAGTAGAGCATGTGTCCTTGATATATGTTGATGCATTTTGGGGGTATATGCCCAGAAGTGATATAGCTGGATCCTCAGGTAATATTATGTCCAATTTTATAAAAAACCACAGACTAATTTCTAGAGTTGCTGTACCAGCTTGCTGTCCCACCAGCAATGGACGAATGTGTCTCTTTCTCCACATCTTCTCCAGCATCTGCTGTCACCTGAGATTTTTATCTAGCCATTCTGACTGGTGTGAGGTGGAATCTCAGGGTTGTTTTGATTTACATTTCCCTGATGACTAAGGATGTTGAACATTTCTTTAGGCACCTCCCAGCCATTCGATATTCCTCAGTTGATACTCACAGGAGCAAATATGGAGATAAAGTGTAGACCAGAGACTAAAGGAAAGGCCACCTAGAGACTGTCCCATTTGGGGATTCATCCCATATACAGTTACCAAACCCAGACACTATTGTGGATGCCAAGAAGAGCATGCTGACAGGAGCCTGATACAGCTGTCTCCTGAGAGGCCCTGCAGAGCTTTACAAATACAGAGGCAGATGTTAGGAGCCAACCATTGGAATGAGCACAGGAACCCCAATGGAGGAGTTAGAGAAAGGACTGAAGGAGCTGAAGGGGTTTGCAACCTCATAGGAAGAACAACAATATCAATCAACTAGATTCCACTCACCCACCCCCCGCCCCAGAACTCCCAGGGACTAAGCCATCAAAAAGGAAGTATACATGGCTCCAGCGGTGTATGTAGAAGAGGATGGACTTGTCATGCACCAGTGGAAGGAGATGATGTTGGTCCTATGAAGGCTAGAAAGATGTCCCAGATGGAATGGAGGGTGAGGAGGTGGGAGTGAATGGGTGGGTGGATAAACACCATCACAGAAGCAGGGAGGTAAGATGTGATAGGGTGTTTCCAGGAGGCAGGAAAATCTGGAAAGAGGATAACATTTGAAAGGTAAATAAAGAAAATATGCAAATTAAAAAAAAAAGTGAACTACTTGAGAAGGGCATTCCGTTTACAGGCTTTTCAGTCTCCTACTTATTCCAAATTTTGTGAGTGATTACCCATGCTGTATATTATTGCTTTGCTGATTGATTCAGTTCTTTTTTTATTTGTTTGTTTGTTTGTTTGTTTATTTCGAGACAGGGTTTCTCTGTGTAGCCTTGGCTGTCCTGGAACTTACTCTGTAGACCAGGCTGGTCTCGAACTCAGAAATCCGCCTGCCTCTGTCTCCCAAGTGCTGGGTTTAAACCCAGGCTTGCGCCACCACTGCCCAACTGATTCAGTTGTCTTACGGACATTTAGTCTCTTAAATGAAATAAATAACCCCAGTAAAACTTTACTTGTTCAGCAAGTGAATAGTCTATGGTCTTACTTTGGTCTGTCAATGTTACACATGATGTGAACAGAAATTTGTTCTTTCCTTCCCAGGAACAATATTATATATTTTTCTCAAAATTTCTCTAGTCTCATTTTCTTGTATCTTAACTTTTTTATGAGAAATTTTCTTTCTAATAAAATTACATATCATATGATATCTCCTTTCCCAGTTTCCCCTCCGAAAAACAGAAAAAAAAAAAAAACCATAAAAACAAAACAAACAAACACAAAACACCCTGTCCCTTCCCTTCTCTTCGTGCTTACCAAACCATCCTCTCCTGCTTCCTGGCCCTGGCATTCCCCTACACTGGGGCATAGAACTTTCACAGGGCCAAGGGCCTCTCCTCCCATTGATGACCAACTAGGCATACATTTGCTGCTGGAGCCATTAGTCCCACCATGTGTACTCTTTGGTTCTTGTATCTTTCTTATGTTAATTAGTATTAACTTTCATCTAAAACATTCTCAGTTGTGAATTGTTAGAAATGTGTAGTGTGTGTGTGTGTGTGTGTGTGTGTGTGTGTGTATGACTAGGGCCTCCTAACTCTTTAGAAAAATATGTGGTGGAACAAAGATTTGAATGAAGGCTAAACACTAAGTGATCTGTGGCCTTATAATCTTACTATTTATGCTTTATTAAGCATTGGTTCCTTTTATTTTTAAATATCTGTTCTTTAGTAAGTATCGTATTTTTACTTTATAACTTTCTGTGCTTTATTAACTGATGGATACTTAAAATTTTCTTGATTTTCTGTCCTTTAATAAGTGCTGGAAATGTAACTCTTTGTACTTAAATATATACTGGTCTCTTACATTGTAACTCTCATTATTTATTCTTTGGTATGCACTGGTTTCTTATTTTTGTGCTTAAATAAGCACTGATTCCTTACTCTGGAAATCTCTTATTATTTTTGCTTTAAGTAAGTGTTGCTTTCTATCCTCTCTGGCTAATAGACATCTCACTGATCTGTTGAGAGGTTTGGAATTCATTAACGCTTTGTGATCAAGAGAGAAAAAGAAAGGGAAGAAAGAAGTCACTTACACAGACAACACACACATGAGATAAAACAGAAATGGCTACATCACCTTTACTGTTTTCAGCCTTCTATAGATTTTAGACAAAAAGTTCTCTATGAAAGAAAGAATTACATCATAGATTAAAAAATGTTTATAAAAGGGGGAGTAAGAGAAGGACATGAAGATAAAGGTCAAAGCAGCGTTTTATTCTGTAAACTCATTATAAATCCAAAGCAAGAGTTTTAGATGGCCTTATTTTTTAATAGTTCAGACTGGTCATTATATCCTTAGACCTGAATGTTTTTCCATGAACAAAAATTTGTCCCAAGCCTATATCCTTTTTGTAGCATAATAGTGAAAGCTCATTTTATTTCCTATTATGCAGCCTTTACTTATTATTTATAAGTTATATGCCTAGGAGTGGTAGAGATGGGTCCTCTGGTAGTGCTATGTCCAGTTTTCTGAGGAACTACCAAACTGATTTCCAGAGTGCTTGTTCCAGCTTGTAATTCCTCCAACATGGGAGGAGTGTTCCTCTTTCTCCACATCCTTGCCAGGTTCTAATGTCACCTGACTCTTTGATCTTAGCCATTCTGACTGGTGTGAGATAGAGTCTTAGGGTTGTTTTGATTTGTATTTTCCTGATCATTAAGGATAGTGAAGATTTCTTTAGGTCCTTCATGGCCATTCGATATTCCTGAGTTGAGAAGTATTTATTTAGCTTTGTACCCCATTTTAAATAGGGTTATTTGGTTCTTTCGAGTCTAACTTCTTGAGTTCTTTGTATGTATTGGATATCAGATATAGAATTGGTAAAAATCCTTTCCCAATCTGTTGGTTGCCATTTTGTCCTATTGACAGTGTCCTTTGTCTTACAGAAGCTTTTCAATTTTATGAGGTCTCATTTGTCAATTGTTGATCTTAGAGAATAAGCCATTGGTGCTCTGTTCAGAAAAATTTCCCCTTTGCCCATGTGCTCAAGGCTCTTCCCCACTTTCTCCTCTGTAAGTTTCAATGTATCTGGTTTCATGTAGAAGTCCTTGGTCTACTTGGCCTTGAGCTTTGTACAAGGAGATAGGAATTTTGACCCATTGTAAGTGTCTTCATTATTTACTATCCAGTGTGCATGAAGCTTCTCTGACCTATTTTAGAGCAGCACAAATCTATATATCTATACATAAGTATTTAAAGGACAGTTTGTCAGAATAAGCATTTATTGAAATATCAGTAAGTTCTTTCATAAGGCCTATGATTGCTGTAGTCATAAATTTTTAACCACATTTAAAGTTTCAGGCATTAGAACTCTCCCATGTATAATACCTCATAGTCAACCATACAGCTCTTAGTTACATCTGGAACTGTCATTGTCCTGGTGGTGCATTTTGTCTTTGAGGCCAATACTGCAGCATGTAAGATCTAGATCTTGGGGAGATCATTAAGGCATTTTGTTCCCCAGAACCTAGGTAAACTATCAGGCAGGAAAAGAGTTTGCTGCTCAGTTAAGATTGATATCTCTGTATCTTCCATCCAAAATAACAACTACAGCAACCGTGTCTCACTTTCTAATTATGGTGGGAAATCAAGAAAAATGTCTGTTGACTGTGTTATTCTGGGTTTCTTTGGAGGCCTTAATTACTAATAACTCTTGTGCTGACACTGAGATTTTTCATTTAATAATTTTTTCTTCTTAAAATATCATTGTTTATGCAAGAGAACTTTATTCAAATTTATTTTTATAGACTTTACTTTTGACTAGTATATAAACTAGTGGGTGTCCATAAGACTTGCTCATATCCAATTAGTTTTGTTTACCTCATTGCTTTACTTTTCTATTCTCCAGTATCATTTTCCTTACTTAAGCTGTGAATGACAAAAAGCTAGTATTATCAGAAATTGAGTTGAACTGAAAAAACTATATTAAGAATGTTGAATACTGCATATTTTTTCTTCTACTCAGATGGTAGCATCAAAAATGTCAATATATAATTAAGTGGGAATAATTTGGATAGAAGCAATGGTACTAGAAATAAGTCTATAACATGAGCATGAAGGGTGCTTAAAACAAGATAAATAGGAAGGTTAATAGAATGCATGTGTGAAAAGTAAAGGGGGTACTACAGGAAGCAAGAGAAGTGATGACATTTATATCTGAACAGTATGTACAAGCCATGTACAATTATTTCTTTAATAATATATTAACATAGCAAAGGTAAAAAAATATAGTAAATTCTACATGCATTCTCAAATTTGATCATTTATATTAAGTGGTAAAACTAATTTTAATAATGTTGAAGTTGTCATAAATAAAATATCCTAGAAATTCTTATAGAAATAGTTTCTATACGGATAAACTAAATATATAGAAACTTTACCTATAAATGTACCACAAATCTTTGAAGTTTGATATGTCTTTGTATTTTTACATATTGCTTGCTTATGATATCTTCTGTTACTCTATGTTCAACTGGAGTGTTTTCAGAATTAAGCCTTATCTTGAATATAAATACATATCTCTAGCATAAAAAATAAAGACCTCAAAGCAAAAATTTAATAATATTCTTTCAAAATGAAAAATATTTCCCACTTAAATGTAAATTCAATTTCAAATTTCTTTTCTATCCTAATCTGAATTTCAAATTTGATCAATGATTTCAGCATTATTAGAAAATTTTAGAAGAAATAATTTAATATGTGAGCATGTTTACTATTTCAGATGAAATTAGTCCTTGGCGTGTGTGAAAACTTCTTGACGTGGTGGAAAGCAGTTTTCCACTGCTGCTTTGTATCCATTATTACAAGGAAGAGAAGACTGGGAAGAACCTTTTTGGAGACCAACTACTTTATTAAGAATTTTTAGCTTTCAATATAAAATCAGAGAGTGATTAGTATCTTTATGATTCTTGCTATTTATCTATTATTTAAATGTTTATGTATCATTTAGGACAAACTGATCCAGGTTCAAGGATGGAAGTTGCAAACGTGATTAGAAAGGTAGTTGGCTATGGAATAGTAGTGAAACTCTGGAATTGTTTGGCCTCAAATTTTCCTAGTATCCAATTGTTGTGAGTGTATTACATTCTTTCTTATGAACCTTCCTTCCTCACTCTGTCTCCCTTCTCTACCACCTACACTCTCTCACTACCTCCATCTTTCCCTCCTTCCCCTACTTTCTTTGTTTTCTTTTTCTTTATTTTATTCATCCATTCTTTATTTTCTTCTTTCTCTTTTTTTCTAGTACTGAGTGAGGGTTAGATCAAACTCTCCTACATGCTAGGTAAGTGTTCTAACATTGACTTATATCCTTACCCCTCATTTTGTGGCTGTAGTTGTTGTAAACCTTTGTTGTGTAGGATACAAAACCTAGGTCATTGTACATATAAGGTAAACATTCTACCACAGACCTACAATCAATCTGAGAGATTTCTATTTGTAAAGCTCCTCAATGAGTAAGAATAATGACAGAAAATAATAAATTCTATATGCCTTTCAAGTCTATGCTCTTCTAGGTAGATGTTAACATATTGTGGTTGTGAGGCTAAATGCAGCTTTATTTAGTTAAAAATGAGAGACTTTTCTGGAAATCGTTCTATCTTGCAAATAACTTAATGCATGAGTTATATAACTCTCATTTAAAAGGGATAATGACTTTACTTTGAATCAGCTTTTATTGCCTCCAATATAATTTAGGAAAGTGTAACAAACAATCTCAATTACAAAAAGGTTAAAAAAAACACAGCAGCAGCATTTTATGTTCTATTTTCAAAACTCAACAACTGTTTCCTCAAAAGGAAAATATGCTTCAGTGCTTGATTCAGTAGAGAGACAGCTTTCTGAAATTGTGACTTTAGCATCCGTTTGTGCCAGTCAACCTACTAGACCTTGCTCTGCATGTGCCTAACTGAGAGTAAGATTGGTTGTACTCTGTGTGTGTGTGTGTGTGTGTGTGTGTGTGTGTGTGCGCGCGCGTGCCAGTGCTCACGCACAGATAATTATTAGAGTGCATGCATTTCCAAAAACACCTCAACCCTTTTCTTTTCAACTAAATGTACCATAGTTAAGTGATATTTCCCACAGCAGTCAAGGACACTATCAATGCTCTTCTATAATTTCTTTCTTTTTTAAAATTACACTTATTTTTTTTAATTCCATTCATTACCCACTTCCCAGTCCATTCTCCCACAATTCCTCATTCCATTCCTTCTCCACTTGTCTTCAGGAGGATGTCCCCAGCCCCTCCAATCATGCCTACAAAGTCTCTCCATTCCCTAGGGCCAAAGTCCCTCCAGTGCTAGGCACTTCTTCTCTAACTGAGGCCACACCAGGCAGTCCTGTGCCATATATATGTCAGGAATCTCTAACAAGTTAGTATATGCTGCCTTATTGGTCACTCAGTGTCTGAGAGATCTCACTTGTCCAGATCTGTTGAAACTTCTGTTCTTTCCTATGGGGTAACTCTCCTTAGCTTCTTCCAGCCTTTCTCTAATTCAACCAGGGTAGTCCCTGACTTTACTCCATTGACTGAGTGTAAGTATCTGCCTTTGTCTCAGTAGGCTGTTTATTGGGCCTCTCAGAAAGCAGCCATGCTAGGGCTCCTGTATTTAAGTACACCACAGCATCAGTAATAGTGCCAGGCCTTGAGCCTCCCTTTGAGATGGATCCCAAGTTGATCTGGTCACTGAAACTCCTTTCCCTCAGTCTCTTCTGCATTTTTGTCCTTACAGTTCTTGTAGACAGGAACAATTTTGGGTCAGAGTTTTGACTGTGGGATAGCACCCCGTCCCCCAACTTGATGCTCTCTCTTCTACTGGAGGTGGAAAAAAAAACAAACAAAAACCTTCCCTCTCCCCACTGTAGGGCATTCCATCTAGCCCTCCATCCCCTTTGAGTTCTGAGAGTCTATCACCTAGAAGGTCTCAGTACATTCTAGAGGGTTACTCTACCTTCCACCCCATCTCCAAGGTTGCATATTTCCATTATTCTGCTGGCCCTCAGGGTTTCTCTTCTCTTCCCCGCCCCAATACCTGATCATGTTCTTCTTTTCCCTCCCCACCTCCCACCCACGTCCCTCAGTCCCTCTGCCTTCAGTGACTGCTTTCTTTTCCTGTCAAAATGGGATTGAAGCATCCTCACTTGGGCCCTTCAACTTGTTAATGTTCTTGAGTCCTGCAGATGATATTCTGTATATTCTTTATTTTTTGGAAAAAAAAACATGTATTAGTGAGTACACCATGCATTTCCTTTTTGTTCTGAGTTACCTCACTCAGTATGATATTTTCTAGTTCCATCCATGTGTGTGCAAAGCACATGATGTCCTCATTCTTAATAGCTGAGTAGTATTCCATTGTGTAAATGAACCACATTTTCTGTACCTATTCTTCTGCTGTAGGACATCTGGGTTGTTTACATCTTCTGAATATCACAAATAAGACTGGTATGAAAATAGAACATGTGCCCCTGTGGTATGGTGGGTCATCTTTTGGATATATGACCAAAAATGTTATAGCTGGAACTTTAGGTAGATCTATTTCCAATTTTCTGAGGAACCTTCAGATTGATTTCCAGAGTCATTGTACCAGTTTGTAATCTCACCAACAATGGAGGAATGTTCGCTTTCTCCATATCCTCTCCAAAATATGCTGTCACATGTGTTTTTGACCTTAGCCATAGAATTTCTTTTTTGAGATTATTCATTTCTGTATAGATATTTGATTAACCCAATGTGTCAATAGCTGTTATTTCTAATTCCATATTATTCTCTATTAAATTATGTTTTTTTAAAGATTTTAATTTTGAGAAATTTTAAAAATTGCTTTCATTTTGGGGCCTACTTATCAGATATATTGAACATAGTATAAAAAGAAAAAAGTATTTATATTTATATATAAATAAACTAAATACTTGCAATTAATGTATGCCCATAACAATTCAACTAGTATAACTTTCCTAAAATGAAATTCTAATATAAATAAGGCTCTGAATAAGTACCTGACAGAAACAATCTAACATATAGGTGTTCTGTTCTATATTTTATTCCTTAAAACTACAAAACTTACAAGTAAATAGCATTAAAAATGATCAAGTGTTAAAATCTCATATCAGGATTTGATGTGAATTTCAAAATAGAAAAAAACCTAGTAATCAGGAAATAAAATAAGAATTGTAAAATATGATACATTCTTAAACTCTACACATATTTAACTTGATAGACTTAGTGGTGAAAAAACACATAAACCTTCCTAAGAACACCGCTTACCCTGTCATATTAATGAACAGAGATAATTGTCTTAAGAATAACTAGAGAGGTTATTATCAAATGTTGAAAATTATTTGGGGGTAGATATAAGTCCTGTTTTGTTGGAATTTGCATGTACTGAGTTGTATTTTATATTATAGAAAATATTACATTTTAATTAATTATATTTTAATTTTACAGTTTATGAGAATTTCATAAAATATATTTTATTATATTATTTTCGTTACTTAAACCCCTCTCAAATCAATTAGTTTAATAACAGAAATATACATATGTATACACACACACACACACACACACACACACACACACACACACACACACATTGGTTCCTGATTGGTAGGCATGGGCTGTAATAAAGGTATCCTGTTTGCTACTTAGTGCTCTAGAATATCCCAGGGTCTGCAAGTTACATAATTGTGGGTATCTACATTAATTACCAGCTACAGAAAGAAGAAACTTCTCAATGAGTGTTTAATGGTATAATGATCTATGGATATAAAATGTACCAACCAGTCATTACAAGTCATTTTATTGCTCTGTTCCACAATAAAATAATAGGAATCGGCTTTGCCCAGGGCCCATGACACATTTAGTTTTAGTGTTGTGGCTACAGGTATCAGTGTCAGATAAGGGTTCCATTTCATGTATCTGGCCTTAAATATGAAGAATAAAAACATATGCAATGCTTTACAAATGTACTTATTATAGTTTGAAAGAAGCTATGCTAATTTTCTGTATTATAATTTTAAGTATTATAGTATATTTACAAATATCCATGTGATTTTAGCAAATTATTGCATAACTAGAAAAAACTGGCCACTCTATTTCTATCAAACTATATCAGACTCCTTGTATCTTCTACTGTGTACTAACTCTGTTTATTCCAAACTTTGATAACCATTTTCCTTTAATTTCATTTTTCATTCCAGGCATAAGCATGCTTATCTATTCCACACTAGTTAGTGATGCTATACATCTGCTATCTAGATATTTAGATTCAGATGAGAGCCACTTATGGCTCTATAGATGAGAATGGTATTACTCATATTTGGAATTGATCATTTATACCTTGCAGTGAGAAGGACTACTGTGGTACTTGGCTCTTCATTGTAAATTACCCTCCATATATACATGTTGAGCAGTGTCACATGGCTGTGTGTGAAGATAATTTAAATGCCAATAGCCAATTACATAAGAAGGAAGGAAGGAGGGAAGAAAGGAAGAAAGGAAAAGAGGAAGTGAGGGAGGGAGGGACAGAGGGAGAAAGGAAGTATGCAAAGAGGGGATTTTTATTCATTTTTATTCATTTCCCAATTACATTTATATATACATATAAAGAATTTGGATCAATCCACCCCCATCGTTCTCTCATTTTCCTTCTTCCTCTTTAGCTCAATACCTTCTTTTTTCAACTAATTCAGCTCCTACATTCACATCTTTTATTTTTTTCTTTTTCTTTTTCTTTTGTTTTTGTGTGTTGTATTGTACTTAACTATAGTTGCTTGCAGAAGCCTGAATGTTTATGACTTATCTATTTAAGATCAACTTAATAGTGCTCACATTGCTGAGGAATATAATTTTCCCTCCTGCAGCTCCTATTAACCACCTATGTTTTCCTTCTCCTATCCAAGATGTACTGTTAACAGTACATCTTGGGCAAGTAATAACAGGTGTTTATAAGCATAATATCCATGTCATGTTCAGAGGAATCCATGCCTATGTGCTCTTTCCATCCTCATGCTCTTGCATCATTTCCATAACTCTTGCATTTTATCCAGTAATAATCTCTGTACTTATGATCAGCAGATTCTCTGATGAAAGGAAAAAATTAATGTGTATACAATTCTACATTTAAAAGTACCAGTAACATTTTATGTTTTTCTGATAACTGCAAAGCTAACGTTTTATTATTTACCTACATGAAGAGTATCATTATACACTCATTGAGTTAAACATGTGGGCTGGACCATTGTCTATGATACATATGTAACAGAAGAATACCTTGTCTGGACTCAATGGGAGGGGATGTGCTGGGTCCTGTGGAGGCTTTTTGTTCCAGAGAAAGAGGATGTTAGAGGAGTGAGGTTGGAGTATGTGGGTGTGTGGAGGAGCACTTTCTTAGAGGCAAAGGGAAGGGGGGACTCATGGAGGAAGGATTAAGAAGGGAGATAACATTTGAAATGTAAATAGAATAATAGAAAAGGAAATTACAAAAATAAAATTGTAAATATCATTTCTCTAGTGCTTTTTTCACATTTACTCTAGTGGTCTATTTAAACTTTCCATAGACTTAAAACATTATAAATCTTAACTTTTAAGTATCTTGTGCCATAGCTTCTCCTTATGTTTAGACATATTTGATGGCTTACCAATACCCTGCATATGTAAAACTTAGTTTTACAATTTCCACTTAGATCTCTTAAGACAGTTTGTTTTCTGAGTTTACAAACTTTTATTCTTTATTCAAATATTAAGGTTACCTGTTCAAATTTTTATTTTAGTTATTGCTTTTTCTAGGGTAAACTATTTTTTTTCCTTTTATTTTTATTAGACACTTTCCTTATTTACATGTAAATTTTCCCTTTCCCAGGTTCCCCTCCAAAAAACAAACAAACAAACAAAAACAACAAGAACAAACCCCTTCTGCATCCTCCTTCCCCATACCTGTCACCCTACCCTCTCCCACTTATTGGCCCTGGCATTCCCCTACACTGGGGCACAAAACCTTCACAAGGTCAAGGTCCTTTCCTCTTATTGATGATCGAATTTGCAATCCTCTACTATACACATGCTGCCAGAACATTCAGTCCCACCCTGTATAGTCCTTGATTGGTGGTTGGGTCCCTGGGAGCTCTGAAGGTACTAGTTAGTTCATATTGTTGTTCATCCTAAGGGGCTGCAAACCCTTCAGCTCCATAGAACCTTTCTCTAACTCCTTCATTGGGGACAGTGTACTCAGTTCAATGAATGGTTGTGAGCCTCTACATCTGTATTAGTAAGGTATTGTCAGAGCGTCTTAGGAGATAGCTATATGCTTGTCCTTCCTCCATAGTTAATCTCTGCCACTCCTTCTGTGGGTGTTTGATTTCCCTTTTTAAGAAGGA
>JADRCD010229737.1:0-15000 GCA_019843815.1 Montemys delectorum | reverse complement strand
TCACACATACACACACACACACACACACACAGAGAGAGAGACACGAGAGAGAACTAATTCCCTGCACACTGTGAATCACACACACACACACACACACACACACACACACTCACATTCTATTCCTGTCATAAGCCAGCTCAGTGTTTGCAGTTCACTGGTTTTGAACCGGAAACAGGAATACTTACTTAGCTTACCCATCTCTACCTGGCTTGAGACACAGTTTGACGAGTACTTAATCTCCTGCCCTGAAAAGCTGAGCAAGCTGAGCAAGATGCCTGGCAAAGCCATCATGGTGGCCTGGACCTGCCTGGGTCCCAGAAGCCAGCCCATGTATGTAGGGGTACAATAGAGAGTGCTGGAAAAGTACTAGACATGGTTTTAATTTATTTTTAGTTTTTTAATTTTGTGCACTAAGGAGTATAGTGCCCAGCTTTGAAAAAAGTAAACTTTGATCTGAAATTTAAAGAACCCTTTCATTGTATTTATATTAGAGGTTTTACATGTTCTGCTTGTTTTGAGAGGGAGAGGTTATGGCCAATCAGTATAGCAGGAGATCAAATCTGCAGCTCCAATGATCTTATGATACTGTATACCATATACAATACTGTTATGCCTCTTTCTCATTACCATTCTCTCTATCTCATCTTCAAAACAGCAAACGCAGGCTCTGGGCAAGTGCCTCCATCCCTGGTACTGTCTTAGTACCTTCAGAAATTACAAAAGATTCTGAGGTGCGCAGACTTATGGACGTTCCCCATGGATTGCCAGGGCTACAAAAACTTCATAGAAACAAGCCTGCTGGGTCTGCGAGCATCCAGGTGACCAAGAGTGTCCTAATGTGGTCTTTAGGGACCTTCCAGGTCTAGGAATACTAGCTCTTCCCAGAGGCTCTGGATGACAGCTCTTTTTGGTGTCTGAGGGAGGCAGGATTGCAGGGGTGGAGAGGCAACTTGAGAGAGTCTCTAGTAAAATCAGGAAAGAGTTGTCATGTCCTGACTCATGGGGAGCTGCAGTGGCCACATTGGATTTCCTCAATGACATTTTTTTTTTCCTGTTCATACATTTTCCTGTGGCCTTGGGTTCTGCTCACATGGACATTAGAGGAGGAGTGGCTAGGTCTCGCTGAGGTTTGCAGAGCCAACCTGCAGTCACAAAGCGCGCACAGTTGGAACATTTGTAGTGCGTGGGGATTTGCCTTCTGTGACCTGGTAAGCATGCTGAGACATCATGTCCTTCCAAGGATGGCATCTTGGCTCCTGAGAAGTTGGATTAAGGCTACTGTCCTGGGATGCTCAGAGTCCTGGTGACCTTAGGACTTCTTATCCTCAGCTTAGAGCTACGGCGAGCTTCACCTCACTTCTATCTCCTGAGTCCTCCAGGGAAATGTTGACCTTTTTTTTTTTTTCTAGAAGACTAAGAGAAGCTGCCCCTAAAGCACCACAGGCCCAGCCATAGGCTGCTATACAGTCAAGATGGGGGGAGAAACACACAGGGTGGGTGCCACCCAGAGGAGGAGGCAGAAGCGGGGGAGGGGCTCCACACAATGAGATGCCACACAGCCAAGTGGCTGCCACAGAGCTTGGGGGGGGGGGGGCCCACCCCTAGTGGGGGGGGGGGGGCAACACCACATACCCCAGGGGGAGGGGTATATCTGGGCAGGGGGCGGGACCCAGTGTGGGGGCTGTCATACACCCTGGGGGTAAAGGGACACCCCTGGGAAGGGGACACACAGTGGAGGGGGACACACAGCCAGGGGGTTGGGGGAGCTCTGTCTTCTACTCCTGCAGCTGCTGTAGCTCAGCTCAGCTCAGCACCAGTCGTCCAGAGGGAAAGAACAGTATCTGGGGGTGTGACTGGATGTTCTGCTGAACAGTAATACGTTTTTTAATTATTGATTCTTTAAAGCCTGATGGATCGTGGCTAAGTCATCATGGCATACTGTTGCCAAGAACCTCTCCTGACATGAGTTATAGGTTCTTAAAGGTTAGCGCTCAAACTGCTGCCACATCTGTGAGCCCTCCCCTCCTCCTGGTTTCTTGCTTATGAAGTGGGTGGCTCCCTGTATGATATGATGCTCTCCCTGTAGGAACACAAGGAAGAATGGCCTGTGGCCAGCCATCTACCAGGCGTCCATCCACTCTTTTGCTGGCAGAGACTCCCAGAGATGCTCCGTTTTCTATCACGCTCCATGTTCTCTTTCCTCATGTTATCAAACATGCAGAACGAATTTGACCCAGTGCTGGGGGAGACAGAGGACCACAGTGATACCAGGTGTTAAGCTTGGAGCTGGCAGGAGTCAAACCATGCCAGGGATTTCAGAGCTGAGCCTTGCAAACTCCTCCCAAAGTCTCTCCAAGCAAGTACATAAAGCCCCAGTTTTATTTTGATGACAAGGCTTTGGGGGTGACTTGAGTGAATGATTTCAAAGCATGTCTATTTGTATGCCTTATTCTGGTCAAGCAAAAACAACCTCTAAAGGCAGTGGTGTCTGTGTCACCTGTTTGATCTCAAAGCTGCGTGGAACTCTGAAAAAGAATTCATTTATATTCCGTCTTTATATCACACTAACGTAGTTATAATGATGTCCTGAAATTCTAAATTAAACAGAAAAGCAGTGAATAGTGACATCTGCGGCCACATTTTACCAGACTCTCTTGCACATTTGTGTTGCTGGTATGAGTCTCCCCTAGCTCTTGTAGCTTGGCTATCACAGACTCGGGTGCCCCAGTAGCTCTCTAGGTTTAGCTGTGACCAATGTTAAATACTCTAGCTCTTCCAGTTTTGGTGTCTCGGTATGTGGGCACTCCAACATTCTTATCTCATTGGGCTAGCAGATCTGGAGAGCCCATAGGTCTTGGAATTCAGATGTTACAGTGCCCCATAGTCCTTACTGTAGTTTGGTGTTGTAGGTATTAATGCTGCTGAGAGCATCTGCTTCCTCACTGTGGCTTTATATCCTGAGAGTCCTATGCACGTGTATCTATCTATGTGTCCACTGCGTCCAGGTTTGTTTCAGTCTCTGACCAAGGCATGGCTTCTGTCTTATCTCATCACAAATACTCGTTGTTTGCTATTCAAGTCATGTCTGCCATCTCGGAGGTTACCCAGAGAGCACTTCTGCATATAGCCTTGGCAAAGGAACACTTCTTCTTAAGACACATGAGTGTGTTAGGAGGCCACTGCCTTGTGAACATACAGGCTCCCTTTCCCACCATGCTCTGCTGCTCTGAGACAGGACCAGAGCAAGTCAGGAGCCTTAAGTCTGTCATATCTGCAATTGACAGCAAATTATTCTTTAAAAACAAAACAAAACAAAACTTCTTTTCCATTAAAGCAGATATTTAATGGAAATATTTTGAGTGCTTGGTTGTTAGACTTGGGGAGATAAATGAATGTTGTGTTGAGGAAATAATACCATAGGGGTCTGGCCAGTGTGTCGTGCTTGTCACTGGTTCTCTCCTGTTGGGGGCAGTCTTGAGCACGGGGCTTGTCCTCTTTTCCACAGAGCTTGTGGAACCCTTCGGTAAAGATGCTTGGGGCTGGACCATTACAAATGTTAATTTTATTATACATTGCATGGAAATATTTTGAAATCATTCAAGTACATGAAAAGAGACCTGGCAGTTGAGGAGGAGTACTTTGGGCCCTGGAGTCTGGGACACCTCACTGTATGTCAGTGGGAACACACCTAGAACAGGGTGCCCATGCTTTGGGACTGTAGTCCTGGATGGCTGCATGACATGAACCCATTTCCAGCCCCTTCTTCTTCCTGTCAGTCACTCTAACCCAAGGACGCAAGCTTCTTGTCTAATCACATCCACGGTCTCACTCTTAACTACCCCAAGCCCAAAGCATTTGTGGGCTACCATGAGTCAACGCGTTAGCGTAGCAGACAACTCACAAAACCCCAAGCCTGCTAGTCTGCGAGCCTAGGACAGAATGCTGAGTCTTGTATTGTTCAGTAAGCAGTAATTTCTTTCCTCACTGTCCTAGGGCTCCAATTTTGACACTGAGATATGGAGGACCGGTTTCTGTTCAGGTCTTAGGATGGAGTGCCACCACCTAGCTGGTGGCATCACTGTCTGCCTATGTCCCCATGTGGCCTTTTCCCTCACTGTGTACCCTGGCAGTGCCTTTCATTCCTGTGAGGGCATCAGTCAGGCAGCCTAAAGCCACATTTGTGTCCTCATTTGGCTTTGGTGATTCTCTCGAGGCCAGACAGTACAGTGGGAGTCAGGGCTGTGACATCATATTAGGGGACATTCTTTATTCTATTACAAGGAGCCTTTAACCTGTATAACAGAAATCCAGGAAAGAAGACAAATCCTCACTTATACAAAATAATCCACGTCTTTAGTGGCTCACACCCACCCCACCCAAGCACTCTCCCTGAGTGCTGGGATCACAGGTGTGTGTACAGTGTCTGCCCTCCCCCACCACACCCAACTTACACTGGTGCCTCTCTCGGACCCAGCTTCCTGACTTCTTAATGAGAATGCAGACCTGGCTGCTGTATATTTCTTGGCCTTACTCCTGTGTCGTTTCACTTAGAGCTTCCAGGGGGTCATGTTTCTCTCAGCCTCCACCAGGATCTGGTGGAAATGTTGTTGTAATGGAGCTGAGTTGGACTGGCAGTGATGTTTGGTATTTGCTTAATATGGACGAAGGCAGGGAAGGACACAGGCACATGAGTGGATGCCAGGGAAGAGTCCATCAGTTGTGTGATTTGTTTTACAAGGCACAGGTTTGTCAGGCATTGAAATATCCCAGAACATCATGGCGTCCAGATCTCTGTGGCTTATCCCTGCATCACTTTGACTCACTCTTTGAAGCCACCAACTCCAAAGATTACCTCCATTCAAATGAATTCCTGGCCAAAAAAAAAGGCCAATAGTTGTTTTATAGTCTGGCCCACAGTCGGTGTAACTTATGGTCAGTTTTTCTTGTATATATTGTGGAGAGGAACCTGCTACGGTACCCCTGTTCCAACATTGGCTCCAGTAGGATGAAGGATCTCCACTAAAGAGCTGGACACTAGAGCAACTCATATCTACTGAGTCATGGACAATAAAGGGCCAGGACACCTGACAGTATCATGGTCTCAGATGTCACAGGATGCCCCCTACAAACTTCACTTAGTACAGATGCATCAAAATGACCCATGCCACGTGAATGTCAGGTACTGATAATAAAAATCCATTATGGCAATAAATTTATGTTAGTGAGCGTTCAGTATAAAGAAACACACAAGGCATTTGAGTTTGCTCCTGTTCATAGTTTGGAAGACTGAAAGTTCAAACAGTATGGTTCAGTCTTACAGGAGGGTCCTTTCCCTGACTGTATCACTAAAGACTGTGTCAATGGGAACAGTCTGTGGAGGGGGGGGTAGGGGTGGACACCACCAAGCCTAAGGAACAGTCTGTTGGGGGGTGGGACAGGGGCGGACACCACCAAGCCTAAGAGAGACTCAAGGGTCAGACTCAAGCTGTGGCAATGATTCACTCACAATGTCTGTCTCCAAGAGACCAAGCACTACCTCCAGGGCTCCTAGGGTCCTCTTGAGAGTCTCACTACCTTCCAATGTTACCATCTCCGAGGCCTTTGAAGGGTAGGCTTAGCCCTTGTACCATCTGTAGTAGTCTAAATACTAAGAAAGAAGTAAAACCAAGTGTCTTAGCTAGGGTTCACTGCTGTGAACAGACACCATGACCAAGGCAACTCTTAGAAGGACAACATTTAATTTGAGCTGGCTTACAGGTTCAGAGATTCAGTCCATTATCAAGGTGGGAACATGTCAGCAGTGTCCAGGCAGGCATGGTGCAGGCAGAGCTGAGAGTTCTACATCTTCATCTGAAGGCTGCTAGAGGAAGACTGACTTCCAGGCAGCTAGGACATGGGTCTTAAAGCCACAGTGACACATTTATTCTAACAAAGCTTCACCTTCTTAGAGTGCCACTCCCTGGGCCAAACATATACAAACCATCATACTAAGACGTTCTAGACTTAGGAAAACTTTCCCATGAGTCTCTTCTAGAGAAGATATTAAATATACATGAACTTATTCAACATACGTGTAAGACTCAAAAAGCACCATCAAGAAAGACCAAGCAAAAAGCCCAGGTGCGCATATTAAAAGGAGAGCAGTCTGCATTTTCACCATAGTATCTGTAGATCCTGATGTTGGTGGCTTCTGGAATTCTGGGCTCTGCCTCAGGCCACCGGGCTGTGATGAGCTGTATAACTGCTCAGTCACCCACCGCGTGCCTCAGAGCACTGCTTCCACCGGGCTGGATGCGAGTGTCTACAGTTTGGGCAGACAGAGCGCTAGGTGATTTCCCTGCAGTGAAGCTACAAGGAACACCTTGTGCTTTTGAATGGTGCAGAGCTTGGCTGCCCTTCCCATGACCTCAGCAAGGAGTTCCGTGTCTCTATCTGCTGTATCTGTCCCCAGCTCTGTGGTAGGACACGGATGAGGGACATGTCCTAGATGGATGGGGTCCTGTCTCACCTCCAGGCCTGTCTTGGGCATGGGGCTGGGCTGGCCATGATGACTAGACCAGTGGGCTTTTGAGCCAACTAGATGCTTTCTGTGTTTTATTACAGTAAAGGAAAACCAGGAGCCAAAGAGCCACTCTTCTGAAGCTCTGTCTGACTAAAATGCCTAATCTCATCCTGAGATTCCTGAGTGCAGCTGCATGCAGCCCACCCTGGTATAGGCCCTTGGACTCTACTCCCCCATTGCACTGCTGTGGCCCCCAAGTCATAGCCCCCCTCCACACACTGGACATATGGAGTTAGCTGGTCTGCTATACCCTACAGTTGGTGATGGGGTAGGATTGGGGTGTGAGGGCCAGTGTAGACACAACTACTCAGTCTGAAGATGTTAGCATTGAAATGAATTACTTTCATGATCAAAGAGAAAGGTTTCAAAAGTACTCCCCAGGAAGCAGCTGTTAAAAAGATTTTATTCTGTGTGATATTGGGTCTGCCTTCTTCACCGTATCGAGATGGCATTCCACTGGATGGTATTGGGGCTCTGTGTGAAGGTCGGTTTATTTCCACGCATACACTCAGAACCCACCCAGTGCAAGGCTGGGTCTGACATCAGCCATGCGCATTAGCAGCAGGTGGACAGTGCTGAGAGCTTTGGGTTATTGTCTGCAGTCCTCTTCCCTGAGACTGGAGGGTAGCAGCACTTCCCTGAGCTCAGCAACTGCAGCGTTCCTCGTGAGCCTCAAGTAATACTTTGAACTAGAGCCTCTCTTTTCCTGTGTTTAAAGTCTGTGAAGCATCCTCGTCCTGCAGGAAGCAGGGGGCTGAGTTGGACCCAACTTAGTGACATCTTCCCTAGGGAAAAGTAGGCCTGACTGCCCGGCTTGAAGAATGTATTCTCATGTTCCTTACAGTGCAAGGAAAGAGTTTATAGAGCCAAATGTCCTCATAGCTCAGGGTCTATATATGCCAGGCTCTCATGACCATTGTCTGTGTTTCCTAGAGTCTTCACAGACCAAATCCTTTATAGTCCAGTGTTCTTACAGCCCAGCATGAGAGTCCATACAGCCAGAGTCAAGGCTTCCCAGGGTCCTTAGATCCCAGGACCTATTCATTGAGACTATGTGGGCAAGAGTCCTTATAGCTTAGGATCCATGTGACATTTAGCCCTGACAGAAGATGATGTTGAGATGTTCTCGGTCCCACAGATAAGATGTGCCCCTCCTCTAGGTAGAAACCAAGAAGCACTAACATCTACAGGCCCTGGATGATCCTGGGGTGGTCTCAACCTACAAGTGTCCAGCTATTTAATCACTGGGCAGACAGTTTAGTTCTAATGCATTACCCATTCTGAGCCTCAGAGCACTGGCTGCACATGGTATATATCTGTGTCCATAAACACGACTGTGTTCTCATCTGACAGAGCAAGAAACTGAGGCAGCAAGTAGAGGTCCAACTCCAAACTGGCAAGCCTGATTCTAGAAGCCCTGGTAGCGCTTTCAATGCCTCTTCTCTGTTAGCTCTGCAGTTAATTAACAGTGCCTGTTTCTCCCATTGTTTGTGTGTCAGATGAGGCTGAGCTCTATGTAACATGGAGCCTCGCTTATTAACATCCTTCTTGCCTCTTAGCCCATGTGCGGAGGCATTCTAGAAACCTCACAAGTATCTGCTCTCCTCACTGCTGTTGCCCCAGAGTTACACATGATATTCTCTAATGAATTAAAAGCCATATGTTGCTGCTGATGTTTCCCACATATGGCTACAACCCAATCTTAGTGGGGCATATGCACACCTCCTCCCACAAGAACATATGTTTAAAGCGCAGAACAATCCTATTTCAAGATAGAAGCCCGCTCCTCTCCACTTCCTTTTCAGTGTCTCCTGGAAACAGTAACAAAAATAAAGGGAGGCAGGGTAATCTAGATGCACGTAGGAGGCAGCAGAACCATCTCGAAGGAAGGCAATCTCTAGAGCCTTAATGAAGATGGATGCAAAGCAGGAAAGCAGAAATCGCCCAAAGCAAGCTGGGGAACTAGGTACAGACTTTGCGAATAGGAGAGACTCAAGCTGCAAAGTGGTCCAGGAATAGGCCTGTCTGTGTCCACTGCCCTGGACACAGATGCTGAGGATAGTCTGGAAGTCAACCAAGCAGTGTGTGAGGCTATAATTGGTCCCAAACACCAATCTGAACTTCTGAGGCTGTGAAGGAGACGTGTGCTGCCTCTTTTCTTGTTTTGAGGAGCATTTCTGGACAGGATAACGTGTATGTGCCTGGCACATATTTTGCTGAGTTTGCTCAGCAACCTCAGATATTAGTATCAGCGGCAAAGTCACCCTGAGGGTCAGCAGTGACAGCAGAACAGCTTGTCTCTGTCTCAGGAGGGAGAAGGTGTGACTTTCTATGGGGTATGCCATGAAATCCTCCTGACTCGGCCTCCTGGTTCCTAAATTAGTTTTTAACTACAAATACATGTCTGTCTGTCTATCTGCCTGACTGTCTTCTATCTACCTCTATCTATAACATTGAGATCTATCTATATCTACATATATTTTCCTTCTATCACCTATTAATCTATTGATCAATTTATCATCTATCCATCTAATCATCTATTATTAATCAATCAATCACTCTATCTTTCCATCAATCTTTATTATCAGTCTGTCTATATATCTATCACCTATCTATTTTCCATCTATCTGTCTGTCTATCTACGTATCTATCTATCTACAGAAGTATATATTCTTCTAAATTGCAGTGTGTAATCCCCATTACCAAGTGATTGTCTTTCTCATCTTTGGGTGCATGCATATCTCGTCCCACTGAAAGCTCCTGTGTTCCTGAGCTAGAAGTAATACATAGTGTTATGACTATAGAATAAATTCTTTTCTGTCTTGGTTGGGGGAAATGATAAAACAATCAAGGTAAACAAAGGCCTTGAGCCAACACAGGCACGCTGGCCATGTTACTATGAGAGGGAATGGTGTCGGCTCCATGACCCCAACCAGAGACTGCCGCCTAGGGTGGGAAGAGAGAGAACTTCTGAGAACCAATTAGTGCGAGGATGACATTTCTCTTTCCTCCTCATATGACTAAAAGTTTAAAATATTAAAGAAAAAAATTCCTGTTACATAAGAAGGATGGGTGAGGAAAACTGTTTCTCGGGTGTTGATCTTTGCTTCCTCTTTCCTTTATAAATATGATTTATTAAAAGCTGCATGCAGCCCAGATGCCAGTGAAACTTCACGGAGAGGCGCTGGTCCACGTGACTTTCCCCAATCATTTCCAAAAGCAAGTGAATGTTGTTTTTGCATGAACCTCTCTGGTGCAGCCTGATAATTAACCCTCTGGAGTCTAAGTACCAATTCAGATGGTAGACGCCAGTGCTCCAGGCAATAGCCACACTTACCCAGCATCTATATCCTCACTTTTGTCTGTAGGCAGATTTGCTGGCGAGCCATGGGGAAGTGAAAGAGGTAGCCTTATCACTAGATGACCAGTGATGACCTCCTCCATCCACCACGCTTTCTTCCTGTTCCTGTGTCCTTCTGATCTCATGCTATGAAGGCAGATTCAAGTAGAGCAATGCACTGAGGCTCCACTGGCAGGCGAGGAGTTGCGGCTTCCTGGCCGTCAGGATGTAAACCTTGCCGATGCTTAGGGGACTTTTCACTCTCAGAGAGTCTGTTATCTAGAAAGAATAGCCAGGGCAGCAACTTGTGACAGAAATATTCCCCCGTCACTCAAAATTTGCCTAATACTCAGGTCCTCACTACAGATAGCAAAGTGGCATTAAAAGATGAGAGGGAGGCACTCTCTCTCCCACAGGAGGGATACAAGTGAGCGTGTTCATTTGTAAGCGGCATAGCCCAGAACACACTTTCATGTTATATCCTAAGAACACAGACCTTCCAGGAGGCATATAGTTTATTGTAAAGGCCTTTTGGCCTTCTAGATTTTATTTTGAACTATATCTTGTGCAAAGATGGAGCACAATAAAGAGAGTGATGCAATATTGATAAGGGTGAAAGCAAAATGTGGCTCTTCAGAGGACAACTCAAACTGTCGCAACTAACTAACCGGTGAAGGGAACAGGAGTACCCCACGTTACTAAAATCCAGAATTAAAAAAAAAAGAGAGAGACATACTAGCAACCATATAGGAACAAAAAGAGCTATAAGTTCTAGTCTACTCTTTGAAGGATGCCTGCAATTCCACAACAAAAATGACAGCCTGATGTAAGGACAGCCAGTGAGTTGGAGGAACATTTTTCTCTAATAAATAAATAAATAAATAAATAAATAAATAAATAAATAAATTCACTGATCTAAGTTTCTGATAAGTTGCTCAGACTCATTGGCCATAAGAGAAGCATATCTGAAAACCACAGTGGGAGATGACATCACATGCCTGGAAGTGAGCATCAAAGGGAGTGTGGAGACGTGGTCTCAGTGTCCTCCTGGGGGACTGTGGAGTGCTTCTGTGAAAAACAGCTTTAAGTTCTGGCTGCCCATGAAACCAGAAACCTAGAGTTAGTAGGCTTCTAGTAAATAATTCTAGTAAAAAAAATATAGTAAATATTTTTCCATGAACCCCATATCTATGTACCTGTGCAGGAGTTAGAGCCGGGAACCACATTTTCAGTGGCTGGAAGCTGACAGACGCTAAGAGGCACATGACATATACATGGAAGGAAACAGTATACAGCCAGGGAAGTGAATCAGTCTTAGCATATGCTACAGAAGGTATCCTCAAAAGCTTTATGCTATGAGAAAGAAGCCGTATACACAATGTCCCATACTATATAACAGATAAATACAATGTCCAGAATTGGGAAAATCCAGAGCCTATAAGGTGACGAGAGTCACAGAGAGGGTAATGACGGAAAGTGAGATACAGGACTCCCTTGGTGGGACTGAGCATGCTCAGAAGGAGGTGGAGCTCAGGCTGTGTCTAGGCATGTGCTAGACATGGCATCTATCCCTCATAGTCACTTCTATGGTAAATAGCATGTTAGGGTAGTTCATGTGTACTTAACGGCAGTTTTCAAAAAAAAAATCATGAGAGATGAACAAGATTAGGCCAGTAAATTTGGTAACCCAGATATATTGGACAGATTCCTCTAAGGCCATGAATTGCTGAAGGCATCCATCCAAATGGAAACCTCTAGGCAGAGGTTTCGAGAGGGCATAACACATGAGGCTCACAGGAAGACAGAGCTCAGGGACAAGTGCAGCCAGTGGCACTGGCCTTCTGACCAAAGGCTAGGGAAGTAGGTTTGAGGTGTTCTCATGAGGAGAGCAAGTACAGAGGTCAGTGCTTGGTAAGCAGTTCTGACTGGCCACAGTACATCACATGTATGCACAAGCCTCACATGGTACACCATAAACGAGATGAAATAACCTTTGACTTCTGTGGTGTTGATCTCAGTTGCTCTCCATTCACGCTGGGAGCTATTGCTTTCTCCAAACTCTGACCTGCAGGTGGCACCCCTATGGTTTATCACCACCGTGATAGCAAGTTGAAGAGATTCTCTCGGGGTCAGATTCTTCTGATGGCAAATGCCGCTGAGCATCTTACTTACTACACCCTGGCTGCTCTTGTGTCCTCTTTGAAGACATTTCTGTTCAGCTGCTTGGTTTATTTATCAATGAGGTCCTTTGATTTTTACTATTGAGTTTTTTGAGTTCTTTATAAATTACGGATATTAACTCCTCATTAGATACATGACTGATCCAGTAGTCCCTCTTCTGGGAATGTAGCCAAAGGCCGTAAACTCACCACATCACAGAGGCTATCTTCCCTGTGCACGCCGTAGCACTAGTCACAGATAGCCGAAATACAGCACCACTCTGCATGCCTTTCAGTAGAGAAATGGATGGAGACGCTGTAGTATTTTTGTGTGTGCACATGCATGGATACCTCTCGCCCACATACACACACACAGTGAGATGCTGATCAGCTGTAAGGGGAGATCCTACATTCAATTCCATTTGTGCTGGAGGTCTTGGCCAGACAGAAGGGTGGACAGAATGAGTACACTCTATATACTGGAAAAAGGAAACCAGTATCTACCTCCAGAGAACACGAAATAGTGTGGAAACCCTAAAGAATGCATCAACATCAGAAAAATGGCAGCCAAGCTCAACAGGCCTTTAGGAAACAAGATCTTCACGTGGAAATCAACTTTACGAGGTATGGCACCTGGGCAGAGCATTGCCTAGTATGCCTGAGGACCTGGGTTAGAGCCTCAGCACAGTAGAAATGCCAGATTTCAACAAGCCATCGCATTCATGTGGGATTCCAGTGACTAATCCAAAGGTGGAATATGAAAACCTAGCAGGGGTTCATGCTGTATAGTCTAAAAGCTACAAAATATTTTCAAAGGAAAGTAAAGAAGAATAAATTAAGTCATTGAAAAAAATGATCACGGATCAGATGAAAATTGACTATCATCCAAATTAAGTCTATCTCTAGATTGAAAGTCCTTGTCAAGACTCAGGTTGCCTGCATTTCCAAAACAGATAAATGAAGGACTGGGGAGCCGGCTCGACAGCTAAGAGTCCTGGATGCTCTTCTATAGGTTCAGCCCTCAGCACCCCACATGGTAGCTTACAACCTTTGGGAACCCCAGTCCGGAGAAACCAAACATTCGTTCTGACCTCCAAGGATACAAGACTCTTTCTCGTTGTACAGATATGCAAATAAATTACCCATACACATAAATAAAAACTCTTTATACAAATGGACAGATGCAGTCTCAGATTCATAGACTCAGAAGAGCCAAGCAGTTGTAAAATGGAGCTCAGCATATTTGGTGATTTCAAAATGTCCTGTGCAGATGTGGAACTGAGGCAGTGTGGGGGAGTTTGCAAGGTTAGAAAATGCACTCTGGTAGACCGGGCTGGGAGGACACAGGTGGGGGCAGTCAGTGAAGAGGTTTCTATGATGAACAGAATGACTTTCTGTGTCTACAAGCATTACCTTAATTTGAGAATGAATCTAACCATTTTTACACAATACCATTATTGTATGACAGGTTGGTGGCTGGTCACCTCATCAAGTATGTGTAATTATGCATCCATCTTTCCTTCCTCCACTGGAAGGTGGCCAAACTGAAAGCCTTGGAGAGCAAAAGAACTCAGTATTGACTAGTGCATTTTTTAGCAGTAGCCTCGTAGGGTATGAGCTGGGCTGTCTTCTTGGCTTCCTGAGCTAGAATCTCACCAGTGGGGTGAAGGGGAGCCCTTCAGGCCCTTCTGCATCCCATGATATTCCAAGTCCTGCCCCCCCCCAACCAGTGCAGTAGCTACCAGTATGACCTGTGGGCAGTCACCTGTCCCCTTTCCCTGTCCTACATCAACCCTGTGTTCTCTAAGTATGATCTGATAGATCACAGTTGTCATTGTGAGGATTTCTGAGCTAGGTGTCACATAATGCAGGAGAAGCCCTGTCAGTCACAAGTTGGACATAACGGCTTAGCCTGCCGTGGGCTCAGACGAGATAAGCCACAAAAGTGAGTGATGGATGTCAACTCTCAGGTGTTGGACCACATTGGACTTCCATATACAGCTGTTCCTGATCCTTCCACACCTGCAGATACCTGCTTTCTCCATGGACAAAAGAGAAGACTGTGCATACGTTCCATCCCTTTTCTGGCTGCGATTCAGTGGCATCTTCACATGTTCATGTTGAGATGTGATTAAAATACTTCATTTTCCTATTTGAAGTGTTGTTGTTGGTTTTTAGTGTATTTAGAGTTGTGTGACCATAGTCGCCAATATCCTCTAAAGAAGCCCCATGCCCGTTGTCACCCCAAGTCTAGGCCCGCCCAACCCCAGGAGCCTTCTTATTCTATCCCACTGCACCTGCTGTTCTTGGGATTCACTCGATTTGTGCTCCAGAGATGGAAACTGTCCTTCAAGGTCATCTGGGAGGTACAAATGTGTCAGTACTCTGCCAAGACATTTTATGGGAAAGTGATTCATGGTAGAGGGAAGTCCTAGTTAGCTACTCATCTCCTTACTGTTTTGCCATTCGAGTTGTTTCTTCCCACTGACTCTTACGAGTGGGCTCCCTGTGAACACTCGTGTACTTCAATATGTATACATGTATAGTACCATTTGCAAATGGGTGGTAGGTATGTGCTCCTGTCATTCTGTGTGCATTGATGTGTGGCTTCTGTGTACACATGTGTGGCTCCATGCACACATACAAAGCTTTAGATACACATTGATGTCCTTCTGTGTGTATAAGTGTGATTCCATATGCATATATAGGTATCACGTACCCATGAGTATGGTTCTAGGTACACTGATCTTGTTTCATGGGTGTGCATGTATGTGGTTATCCTAATGCATGCATGTGTGTGTTTCTAGGCACAGATTGATGTCATTCCACATGCATATATATGTGGTTCCATGTACATGTGTGTGGCCACATGTGCATGAGAGTGTTGTTGTAGATACACTTTTGCAGCTTCATGTACATATATGTGCGGTTCTGTGTAC
>JADRCD010229736.1:0-20328 GCA_019843815.1 Montemys delectorum | reverse complement strand
AAAACAGAAATCCCACCTGTTAGCCAATTATTGCTGAGGCATTTGCTTATGAAGCAGCCATATTTTAACGTGGCATCTAATGGAGTGGCAAAGTGACAAATCAGAAAAAGATTTGACAGAATGAGTCAGAGATCAGATATGCCCAACTCTCATGAGAGCAGACAGAAAGAAGAGGTACTTTAGAGCAGCGCAGTGAGAGAAGGTGTATGTGGCAGTTTTAGTGGGACAGTTTTATAAAGACTGGTGGCAGGGAAAACAAATTAGACACAGGTAAAGACAGAACAAGCCAGAGAATGAGAAGGATCCAGAAGATTAGAACAGATTGCCAAAGTTAGTATGAGACCAGGCAGAGCAATTCAGTCAGAAGACAAGAGAAACCAGATTGAATCAGTCAGCTTGGAAGATTAGAATGTATGGAGACTAGAAGCTTCCAGGCCTAGACCCAGGAATAGTTAGAACAGAGAAAGAAATGCTCCGGGTTCAGCCCAGCCCCTGTATGTGTACAGCTTAGGTATAGCTCTCATCTCATCCCTTCATCTCAGGAACTAAAAGTGAAATTTACAGCCTTGGCCTTAGAAACAGGAGCAAGATGAAGTCAGAAGCCACTGAGAGACCACATCAGATGAGCTGATGACATAAGTGCTTGATAAAGTCATTAGGGCTCTCTTGAGACTACTTTCATTAATCTGGCTTTGATCTGAGCCATTTAAGAAGCTAATTGGAGGGTTTACAAAGCAGACAAAGAGACAGTGGCTAAATACTCATAACTGGTCAAACTTCTGAGAGTCTGTGGAATCCTCAGCCAAGAATGGAAACATTTATGTCACATCCCCACCTACAAAGCTCAGGGCACAGTGTGGAAGAAGTGACATAAAGGTTGGGGAGGAGTGGGGAGAAACAGTGTCCTCTAGACTTGACAGGATTACTGCTCTCCTGAACTCAAAGCAGCTGTGGTTCCCTGTAAAAGACTGCCTAGCTCAGGATGAAGCCAGTCAACATTCCAGCATGGGTGGAGGAGGGGCACGAGAGCCTTACCTCTAGCTGAGGAGCTACCATCTGTTGACGGCTGCTGGAAGGGGGGGGGGAGTCAGTTTTTCTTCAGGTGTGTGGTCCCTGGTGTGTTGATCATGCCCAGGGGACGCCCCCATGAACACGTGTATATAAACTGCATCAATGTGATTCAATGGGTTATACATAAGAGTATGTGAAGTTGGAAGCATGACAGGTGTGTTGAGTTTCAGACTCCTGACAAGGGACTGAGGTACATATTTTACACAGCAAAGCAGACCTGGCCTCCACGTTTTCCCAGCAACCTCTAGTTCCTACAAGCTGTACCCCATCCCCAACCCTGGACTTTCCTGCCCATGGGCTAGGCTGCTCTCTAGGAGGCTTTTCTATTCATAACCCATTGGTCGCCCCCTTTACCCCTCCCTCTTTCCTTCTCTCTACCAGCATGCTTTCTCTCTTTCTCTTCCCCCTCTCCTTTCTCCTCCTTCCCGTGGCGACTTCCCTAGCCTCCTTCCTTGGGGCCAGTGTACTTGGCCTCCAGAGAGCAGTTTCCCAATAAACCTGTATTTATATATATTTTACTTGGGCTTGAATTTACTCATTTCTCTGGCAGAAAAATAACCTTTTAAGGTGCAGGATCCATGAAGAGTTAAGGAGGGAGGGAAGGGGTAAGTATCATCGACATACATTGTATGCATGTATGGAATTCTTAAAAAATATTAAAGGCATTTTAAAGTAGACTAAGAATATTCATTACTATCTGGAGATATTTGTCATTAAAATGAGGAAGAAGAAAAATAATTTTTTTGCTTGCTTGCTTGCTTTGGTAGGTTTTTTTGCTGGTTGGTTGACTGGCTGGCTGGTTAGTTGGCTGGTTGGGTCTTTAGCATGTTTGCAGGCTAAGGAGAAGGAGGAACTCATAGATAGTTTTGTTGGCCTGAATTCTCTGAACCAGTGAGGGCAGGAATAGAGCACTCTCTAGAGTGAGTTAATGAATAGGCTTCTACTTGCTAGAGTGTGGCCCACAGACCAGGAGCCCTGGCACTGACTCAAAGCTTCTTAGAAATGTATAGCCTGTGTTTCACCTTAGAACCTGAACCAGCATCTGAGCTAGAGCCCAGGTCATCAATATGTACAGTGAATATATTACTAAAAACTGGGGTAGGTTAAGACAGAAATTTGGAAGAAGATCCAGAGCATACGCAGATACTCAGACTCTCACTTAAGCCTGTTTTCATTTTTATCTGAGACTCAGGAAGAGATGATTAGAACACCCTTCAAGTGCTTCTGAGTTTGATGTGTGCGGGGGGGGGGGGGGTAGATGGGAAGTGAAGTTTTGTCTGCCGTGAAATAATCTCCAGTCCCTCAACTTTTCTCTAGGCAGAAGCATCTATAGATGTCACTGCTCACACGTCAAACTTAGGTGTCTTCTTTATTTGGTTGGCAGTGGCTCTGATATTTCTGGGCTTGTTTTTTTGGTTGAACAAATTGTTAAAATCTCTCATGTGACTCTATTATGTAGCCAGACCTGAGAACTGAATTAGATTAAAGCGATGCTTCTCAGCCTTGGAGTTTCAATGACTGATGATACTTGGTCCCATTCCCTATGGATTTTGGTTTAATCAGGCTGAGATGACACCTTAAAGACGACCTGCTGATGTCACTGATCCCAGCTCTTTAAATACTTCCTTCCTCTCCCTCAACAGGTCTCAACCTCAGCTGCAGAAATCACCTGGGGAAACTCTGTCAATGTTCAAGCACTCCAGTCAAAACTGGCCATACCTGGAAGGGGGAGAGACCTCTGTGGTTCAGAGCACTGGCTGCTCTGGCAGGGAACCCAGGTTCAACTTGGAGCACCCAGGGAGTGACTCACAACCTATGAAACTCCAGTTCTAGATCTGATGCCTTTTCCTGGCCTCTGAGTGCACCTAGAACACACATGTTGCACACATATACAGGGAGGCAAAACAAACCTACTCATACCAGCGTTTAAGGAGTGAAAGGAAACACTTGCCTTTTATCCTTCAGCTGAAGTTTCATGGCGCTCTGACTAGAACTAGAACTTAGATGGACTAGGACTTAGATTCATGCAGTCCGCAGTCCTGAGCCTCTAGATTCATGCAGTCCGCAGTCCTGAGCCTCTTAGTGTTTACTACTATTCAACAGCAGTAGAAAGAAAGACTGCATAGTGACTATCAACTATGTACATAGGTCAGTGCTTTTGTGTTCTGTGTTTGTACACCTAGCAAGACCAGTTTTTGATAGATGTGATGAATTAACAGCCCTATTTCCCACTTTCTATTATGTAAGATTAGTGCTATTGCTCAGAACTGTGCTCCTTCAGAACTGTGTAATTGTATCAGCAGTGATACCACAGGATGGGAGGCAATTTAGGGGATACACATAAACACTCTGAAGTTTTCCTCAAGATTCACAACAAACTTGCTAATGGTTTCCTGAACTTGTGACCCAGAGATCTTATCAGAACCCTGGGGTGAGCATGCTCTAACGATAGCCACTGACCTAGCTTCAGACTTTTCTGAATTACAACTCTTCTGTGTGGTCCTGAACTTTGAATTTTCAATAAGCTCTAATGCATTCTGAAATTGGAAACGTCTGTCTTTAAAAGGAGAATAGAAACAAGAACCAAGGCGAAACGAACGCCTTTTATCAGTTAAATTCAATATTTAGTGAGCACCTTAAGCTGGCAAAATGCCAGCACAAGACAATATGTGCTCAGTGCCTCTAAAAGCTCACAACATAAAGCAGTACTTACTGTACTAGTCTATTCTACAACAACTAGTAGTAAGACAGGCTTATCTTCTATGATGAGTGGAGTACTAAGCCGATGCTCTACACAAGCAGTTCAAGCCAAGGCTCAATCTCAGAACTTTTAGGTTCGCTGTTTTCCTAGAAGTCGGTTTAGATTTTACAGGAATTTCTACATTCTCTCAGTTTCGGGTGAGTTGTTACAGATGCTAGAATACTCTAATAGTCACCGGGAGCACACAACTACTTCCTAGAATCCCATTCCAACCTTTATGGGACTGAACACGAACAGCATTGGGACTTCCTTTCCCAGAAGGCAGTGCGACACTGAATCACGCGAGGCTTCGGGGAAACTTATCTGTTTTTTCCACGCCTGCCGTAATGGCGCGCGGTCTGCTGGGACATGTAGTTTGAACAGCCCATGGACGCCCCCTCAAATGAATGGGGCCGTGCATGACTGAGAACTACAGCTCCTGGTCTGGCCGCGTCGGTGGCCGCCGGGGAGGAAGAGTTGATCAAGACGGCCCTCAGGGAGGGAACAGCTGGCGGTGGTGATGTTGCGCGCAGGTTTTCTAGGGTAGTGATCTGAAAGGGCGCTTTTTCTGCGCGCTGGCTCCCCGTGCCCTGCACCGGCCATGCGCCCGGCCTTCGCGGTGGGCCTGGTGTTCGCAGGCTGCTGCAGTAATGTGATCTTCCTAGAGCTGCTGGCCCGGTGAGTGACCCTCTCGGGCCGCGCCCGGGTTCTCGAGGCTGGTCCCGGGCTGCTCGCCCTAGCCGCCTTCCTACTCCGCTGCACGGGATACCCACGCAGTCAGCTACTCCGCAGCCCTGGCACTCCTCCATTTGTTAGCATCCTGGTGACAAGAACATCCAGGGTGCTGCTGGCGGCATCTCCATGCCAACACTTTGGGAGTTTGAAGCCTGGAGACTTTCTCACGTGACTGATCCTAGGTCTCAAGGAGCACCCTCTCCAACTACTACTTACTCATCCAACTCTAGCACCTTTCGCTGACCAGTTAATGACACGTGTCTGTCTGGAACCAAACTTTCTCACAGCCCTGTTTTGTACACGTTGCAAAGAAAGTTTTGTTTGTGTGTGTTGACATGTTTTGCAAAGCATTTTTTTTTTGGTCGTAGAGATAGATGGTTGTGAGCACTGGGCTTAGACTCACCTGTGAGTGATGTGGTGAGCTGTCACCGTGGTCCCTGAGCATTTAGAACATTACAGTCTTTCGTTGAGAAACGTGCACTTTGAAGTATAGTTCGGGAACAGGGTTGGCTTTGTGAGTGTCTTACAAATAATGTTGGGCAACAATGTGCAAAGTTCAATAGGCAGAAGTTAGAAAAGAGACAGGAGGTGAACTGGAAAACGATTAGGACTAAACAGCTTGAGTTAGTAATTTCAGGTTTGGCTCCTCTGGGAACATAGCCCTGGCCAGTTACTTAGCTTCTCTAGTCACTTAACTTCTTCTTTTTCAGGCAGTTCAAGACTATCTCAGTTTAGAGTCATTAGCTACATGTTTCTGAATCTATATACTGTGTCGGTTGACTATCCCAACAACCCTGTGACCAAGAGTTACATTGTTTTGCTGAAAGTGAAACAGATACAAAGTTGGGCGTCTTTTCACCGTTTGTAAGTGGCAGAGCGAGAAATGGGGTCGATGATGTCTGTCTAAGCTCCTAGCCCAGTAACATTTCCAGATCCCTTTCATTTTTGAACTTGAGTTTTGAACATAGTGTGATGTCTGGTTAGAAATTTATTCTATTTGATATAGTTGATGTAAGTCCTTCTGAAGTAAGCAGTTTATTTATGGTCAACTCTGTATGGGTTATTGTTTGCTGTTAGAGAGCTTATCATTTTATTATGCAGAGTGCTGATGAAGATTGATTGTCTTGGGAGTGGACAGGAATATGAAAATGAAAAAGAAAGTTTCTGGATACACTTCAAAGGAGGGAGCCTTTGGAGTTTGATATATTTAATATATTTTTTAAATAAGAAAGTGATATATATTCAGACCAGCTATAGAAACAAAGTCAGATAATTACATTGAATATGCCACTAAATTATGGGAAACCTGTGTGCTCTATCTTATGAGCTCTTGGCTAAAGCACTTTTCTCAGCTATCAGAGGGGTGGGTGATAACTGCTTCATCCCCATGGTTTTTGAAGGGTCAGTGAGCTGCATGAGGAATGCCTGCTGCACATTGGTAGTTTCCCTAGCCTTCTCCCTTACAGTTTGTCTGAGTACAGGCATACATTGGTTTTTTTGTGTGATGGTCCAGAAAAGTTCCGTATGTGCCCAGAAAAGGATACATTTCGCTTTATAAAGTCTTTTCATTCTTTATAGGAACTTTTATTTGGAATTTTATTAGAATCAATTTGTAAATGAATCCAAATTCCTTATTTAACCTTTTTTTTTAAATAAATCTGCATTTTTGTGCACAACTGAGTGTTTTCCTTAAGAGGTAAGGAAGTGGGCTTATTATTACAATGTATAGTACATTAGATTGATAGCAACTATGCCTGATTTGCTTAAGTAAACTCTGACTTTAAGTAAACTCTGCTTAAGTAAACACTGTCAAGCCATGAAATCTGACCAGATTAGGCCAGATAGTCTTTAAAGTTCCTTTTAGATACGATCTTGAAATTCGTAGCTTTAATCTTAAGGAATTACCATAGAAAGCTCACTATGGAGCAGGAACTGTGCTTTTTAAATGATTTCCTTGGAACACTCAGGTGTTACTCTAAATACAAAGGCTGAAAGACTTGTTGAAAGAAGGGAATTTTGAGCCATTTTCCCCCAATTGAAAAGCAGATTCAGTTTCTTCTTGCTGACTTTTATAGACCTATAATTGGTACCAATGTTAAAGTACAAACCTTGTGTACTGCATAAGCAGCTACACAGTAATAAGCACCTTCTTAAGGTGCCTATGCTCAACCGTGAAAGCAAGATACATATGTTTTATATATGTGCTGAGGAGATGGCGCATGGTTAAAGTGCTAGTTGTACAAGAGTGAGGGCCAGAGTGCTGATCCCCAGAACTCACATAAAATGCTTGTAATTCCAGTCTGGAAAGGCAAAGACAGGTGATCCCAGAGCAAGCTGGCTCTCTCTGTGAGTGAGTTCTGGCCTTGATTGAGAGAGCCTGCCTCAGCGAATGAGGTTGAAGAACCAGTAAGGCTGATTCTGGACATCAACCTTGGCACCTCAGACTTACACTTGTACAAGTCCACAAGTGTACTCCCACACATGTGAACATCCATATGCACACATGAACATACAACACACATACCTACATATATACATACATACGTACACACACACACACACACACACACACACAGAGGAAAGGGGGAGACAGAGAAAAGAGAGCTGTCACTATTTTGAAGACCTTTCAGCGTGTAGGAGCCTAGGCTGGTCATCTCCTGGGTTCTGGTTGCCTTTCTAGTATGTGGCAGAGACTGTGTTAAGTGCTTTTCTCGGTCCTGTTCCTCTGTGCAACAATAAACCAGAGAGAGAAGCACTCATGTTGCTCCCAGGTTAGAGAAATGGCCTTTAGAAATTTACTAGCATCCACACCACGCAGTAAGTGACAAAGGTGCTCTTGCATGTTAGCAGGAAACAATATGGAGCACCATCGTTCTCAGCTCTGTGCCACCATGAACACACATGCTCTTGCATGCACAAGTACAGGCACACCCTTTTCCCATTAGGATCCAATGGGGGAACCCTTGAAAGTCTAGATTCCCGGGACCCCACCCAGGACAGTGAAATCAGGTCTGGGAGGTTGAGCCTCTCCAGGAGCATGGGCTTCACATGGCTTCTTCCTCCACACCAAGTAAGTACTCGGCAGTGCCACTGAGCTATACCCTAGCCCCTTTCCTTTTTTCCTTATAATTTTGAGAAAAACACCGAGTTGCTCACCCACAATGCTAGGCTCTCCTGCTTGTACTGCCCTGCTCAGCCTGACCCACGGGTTCCCAGAGATCAGCCAGGACAGAATTGGCTAGCACTGTGCTGGGAGCCGTCTAGAGTTCAAGATCTGCTCTCTTGTAAAACTAATGATTTTAATTAGATTCTTGAGTGAGATAAATGTCTTACACAATCATTTATGGATTCCTACAAAGTTTAGCCTTGTCCCTTGACTCAAGTAACTCTGAAAGGCAATTTGTTGAACTATGTGTAAAGCAGTAGGTTTCAAGAAACCTTCATAGGCAGCAGAGCTTTAAGTATAGCACCTGTTCCAGATGGCAAGCCTAGCTCTGGTAAAGGTCTATTCCTTGCCTGTTACTGTGCATGAAGGGTGTGGTTATGGGTTAGTTTGCACTGGGGATGTATAGCTCAGTGCTTGTCTGCTGTGTGGGCTAGTTTTATGTTAACGTGACACAAGCTAGAGTTATTGGAAAAGAGAGAGCCTTAGTTGAGAAAAATGTTCTCATAAGATTGGACTGTAGACGAACCTGTAGGGTATTTTCTTAATTCTTAATTAGTAATTAATGGGGGAGGGTCCTGTGCGTTGTGGATGGTGCTGTTCCTGGGCTAGTGGTCATGGGTTCTGTAAGGAAGCAGGCTGAGCTAGTCATGGGGCCAATCCATCCGTGGCTTCTACATCAGTTCTTGCCTCCAGGTTCCTGCTCTGCTTGAGTTCCTGCTCTGGTGTCCTTCAATAACAGACAGCGATGTGGATGTGTAGGCCTCATAGGCCTTTTCTTTCCAAGTTGCTTTGGTCGTGGTGTTTCATTACCACAATAGTAACCCTAACGAGGACACCTAGCATGTTCAAGACTCCAGTGCTAATTTTCATATCTTGCCATTAGTGTTAAGTATTCATAGCACCAATGGAGAATGGAGTTGACTTTAATAGATAGCACTGTATTGATGTAGAACTGCTTTAATGAGCCCGTGTGCAGTGGTGTCAGGTGGGTATCTTTGGTTAAGATGAAGGCAGACTCTAAAGCTGGTTTGTACTAGTCTTAGGGGGAGCTTGGATGCTCACTTGGGACATCTTTAGTGAAAGAACTGAATTGGGGGAGGGGTAGTTCAAAAAAACCGATCTTGTGACTGATTTTCAGAGTGTCTCAAGAGGGATGTCAGAAATAACTTTCTGATGTGTGTTCATACTATGGAATGTGTGCCTAATAGTCACCGTGGAAGACTCCTGGATCTCCCATAGAGTGCTGAAAAGGATCTATTGAATTCCAGGGCTATCTCTTGACTGTCTAATGTATTGTCTCACCACAATAAGGGTTGTGGAGAACTGCCATGTGCTACAGCTGTATTTCTCAGCCATTTTTAGTTTATTGTCTCAGCTCCATAACCCATTTTTGGTTGGTTTTTCTTAACCACCCTTACATAGATACCCAATTATGTTGATTTATGTACAGACACATATCTGTGCCCTATTTAAATAGCAAGCCTCTTTCCCATCCCGAGAACTATCTTCCATTCTTTGGGGATAGTCTGAAGCCACATCCCTATCATCACCTGGCCAGTGTGATCCATGGGATGTGAGAACCAAGATGAGGAAGGGCAGTGGGCTGCCGAAATCTATCTACTCTATTCTTTTGGTGCTGTAAATATAACAGGTTGTAGTGCCCTTTATCTGAGGCTGTGCCTCATTTTTCCCTCTGTTACTCACTGTGCAGGACACATCCAGGATGCGGGAATATCGTCACCTTTGCACAGTTCTTATTTATCGCTGTGGAAGGCTTCCTTTTTGAAGCCGACTTGGGAAGGAAGCCACCAGCTATCCCAATAAGGTACGGCACATTTAGTTTTGTTGAGTGCTCTTGAAACCTAAAAAGTGGTACCTGCACAAGTATGAGCTGCATGCTTCTCAAGTTTGGATAACAATGGAGACATGAGTTTCATGAATTACATTGTTACAGTCTACAAACCTATTTTTAGAATAAAATTCCTGCCCACTACATTTAAATAGCTGTGATGGAGATAAGTGTCTATGTGTATAATACAGGGTCAGAAGGACTAGGATGACCATAATAGTTACGCATTCATCCTTTGTGTTGGCAGAATTATTGATTATGCTAAGAGTGGTATTGTCAAGCATCTTGGGAATAATTGGCTTTTGGAAATAAAGAAACAATAAGTATACAGCATGGCAAGTCACTAAATGTCACTGAATTGTGTGCTCACAAATAAGTAATTTCATGTTGTGTGAATTTCACTTCAATTAAAAGAAAATGATTGACAGACTAAGAAAACATTTTTAATGCCAGGCCCCTGTCTATCAGTCCAGGTGTCTCCGAAGGCCAAATGTGATTGTTCTCGTGATCGGACGACTTGGTAGAGGTGCCCCCCTCGTAGCAAGTATTCAGGAGAGTGGTGACACTCAGTTTCCTTGGGAGTGACATTCCCTTGTGCATGTCTCCAAGGACTCAAGCTCATCCTTGCTCTTTTGCTGCCTTCCTTAGCAGCTTGCTCAATTTTACTACTATTTACCTTAGGTTTTTGTTACTGTAATCCTAAGTATCTTACTTTCCTTTGGTTTAGTGTCCAGATAAACTATCTGTCCTGCAGGCCGGCACTTACGTCACAGTGGGAATCTGATCATCATTTTTTTAAAACTCCTTTGGGTCTTGCAGTTCCCTCACCTGCTTTCTTGGAGCAGGGTATTTGGTGGTAACCCGTGGTGTATACCATAGCACCCTGCTGGCTAACCTGTCTCCTCCCACCAGGCTCCCATTTCAGCCTCTACCCCTGCTGGCTAAACTGTCCCCTCCTACCCGGGCTCCCATTTCAGCCTCTGTAACCGTGGCTGACTTGGAGCTCACCCCATAGACCAGGCTGGCCTCAAACTCACAGAGATTCATCTGCCTCTGCCTCCTGAGTGCTGAGATTAAAGATGTGCACCAACATGTCCAGACCGCCTTTACCATATCATTATTGCACCCTGTCCCTCTTGCTGCCATTAAGTCTGCCAGAGTCTCGTCTTCAATAGCGTATCCCCTTACAGTGATTATTTATTTTGCTTAGGTCTTTCATCTCTACAAACAGTTTCTAGGTTGTGCTAGGCACATGGAAGAATTAAATGAATTATCCTGAACGACCTTGATAAAGGCTGTTTCCTAGTGGCTTCTTGTCATGAGGACATTTGGCAAGGAGCCTTGTAAACTGACTAACAGATGTGACTTAGAGATTGTGAGGAGGCTGACACTAGCCGTCTTGCATGCCTGTTTCTTTCTTCTCTATGTTAGTTGTCAAGTTCCTCAGACTGGTAACCCAGCCTGGGCTGTGCTTAAACCCACTGGACTGTCTGCCCAGCTCCATATCTAACCAGAAACAAAAGGAAGGGTAATGTGAGGCTCAGGGTTGTTTTATTCTTCAGATGTGCAGATACAAAACTGTTCAGAAATCTGCCCAAGGGTGAATACTTTGTGAACAATACAGAACCACTACTTATTTTTGCTCTATATTATCTAGGCATTTATTTAAAATTTTAAAAATATTTTTGAATGAAACATGAAATTGCTGCTATTTAATCCCTTGACCTATAAGAACATGACAAGGTGATATTACCATATGGAAAGGTATCTTGACTACTTTCTAGGTGAAGATGAAAACATACAAATGTAAACTGTTTTAATCTGTTTACTTGGCCTTACTTACCCATAGTCTGCATTTACTTATTATATGTATCTCTTTCCCTTCTAAGTCTGACTATAGGAATTTTCAAGATAGAGTCTCTTTAGTTAATTTCAGACTTGAGGTAGAACTGAGCATGACCTTGAACTCCCCATCTTCCTGTTTCCCCACTGTATGTGGCATTGGCAATGCAACCCAGGCCCTCATCCGTACTAAGTAAGTTACTCTTGCCGGTGGAGCTTCATCTCTAAACCTAGGATTGGTTTTGTTTAATTTTTAATTTTTATCTTAATTTTAAGACCTATGAATTCTGAAATGACAAAGACTCTGGCCAGGCAGTGGTGACACACGCCTTTAAGCCCTGCATTTAGGAGGCAGGGGCGAGCAGATCTCTGACAGTTAAAAGCCACCGTGGTCTACAGAGCTATCCAGAGCTACAGAGAGACCTTGTCTTTCAAAAATGAAATAAAATACAATACTCTGAATAAAATACAATACCCTGATTTTAAGTATAAGTTCTATCCACGTCAAGGGGGAGCTTCTTTTAGAGCTTGCTGGCCCAGCCTGTGGAGTGATGGTCACAGTGGCTAGGCTGAACAGAATCTTGACTTAGCAAATCTTTGGGTTCTTTTTTTTTTTAATCAAAATTAAGAAAAAAAGCAATATTATATACATATCTGTACAGAATAGATTTAAGGTAGCCGTTCTCCAGATACACTATGAAGTATATCTACAAGGAAATAAAATATTAAAAAAGGATTATATGTTCACTTAAATTCTCTTGCTATTGGTTAGGCAACATTTGTAAAACCTAGTTTTAAGTTATTTGAAAACTATTCAAGTGTGTCCTTAAACATATTCAGTAATTCAGGCTCCCCATGTTAGTCTGCCTCTGTCAAGTGTTTGTATATGTACTTACATGTTTGACTTTATGTGATAATGTGCTCCAAACGTCTTGTAAAGTGAATACATGTGTTTCCTTTTGTATGAGATTCTTGTAAAAGTGGACTTGTGTGATGCTGTTCTGTCATTGCAGGTACTATGCCATCATGGTGACCATGTTCTTCACTGTCAGCGTGGTGAACAACTATGCCCTGAATCTGAACATCGCCATGCCGCTGCACATGATATTCAGATCAGTAAGTGCTGCCTGCTCTCAGTGTGTGAACAAGGGTGGGTGGCTTCCATCAGAGACCTGGGGAAGTAGAAAGTGAATGGCTTACCTTTATTTATCTCAGGGTTAATGTATCTTTAATAATATTTTTTAATAAAAATAAAAATTCCGAGGGAAATAGATTTACTTTCTCTTTCCTTCCCTGTCTGCTTTTGACCTCATACTTACTATCAAAGTTTTGTCTGTGCTTTTGATTTCCCTCACCCTCTGCAGAGTGTTTTGCTTTGTAGTTCAGGCTGGTTTGGAACTCTCCATCCTCCTGCCTCCGCATCCTCAGTGCTGGGATTACAGGCTTGTCCCACCACGCCTGGCAGGACAGTTGTTGATGAAGAGCATCTCTCTCAGTGTGATAACCCATCTTCTCAGTACTTCATGTATGATGAGCTGTCTCTGTAGCTGGTGTATGAATAAGGGCAGAGTATTCCCAGAAAAGCAGGGAAGACGTCAAGGGACATGGAGGTGCAGTTGCAGTAGTCTACACAATGGGTGCTGACTGGAATCTTATTATCTTGTTGCCTGAGACTTTTGTAGGATTAAGTATCCTAGTCCTACAGGGACTCGCATGAAATAATTACAGTGACAAAGGTGACCTGACCTTCAAAGCATTGATACATACCACTTGGTTGACTGATACCTCTCTAGAGGAGAGGAGATCCCAGTGTGCCATGGAATGGAGGTAGGGAAAAGCTCACTAGAAGTTTTATAAGTTGATACTTGGAAAATTGGACAGAAGTAGGTCTCAGATATCACTTAGCCCTATTAGTCATAGCTTGTGTTATGACTTTAGTGAGAACTGACCAATCTTCACACTTATTTATTCATTTTATGTATATGAGTGCTCTATCTGCACCTACACCTGCATGCCAGAAGAGGGCATTAGATCCCATTTCAGATGGCTGTGAGCCACCATGTGGTTGCTGGGAAATGAACTCAGGACCTCTGGAAGAGCAGCCAGTGCTCCTAACTGCTGAGCCAGCTCTCCACCCTGAGAATTGATCATTTTTATTCATGTTGTATCTTGCGATGATTTTATTATGTCACAGGACAGATTTTTATTTTATTTTTGTCTTAGTGACGGTTCTTCCTTCACCCAGGTCTTCCATTGTCAGTTGTCCTACCCACCATGAATCAGGATGCTTTCTTCCCTAGCACACTAACACTGCCACCCTTGTCTTCTTTTACAGGGCTCTCTGATTGCCAACATGATTCTAGGAATTATCATTTTGAAGAAAAGGTAACAGCACTCCTTCGTGTCCTGCATGAAGTGGAAGTGACATGTCAGGCCACCTCTGTGCACTGCTCACCTTCCCTCTTTCCAGGGTAGTGATCAGACTCTTCTTGACCATCAGCCTTTTCCTGTTTTCTTTCCCTAAGAATCATGGGTAATAATGACTTTCCAAAGGCAACTGACCAGGTCTGAGGCTCTCACTTCACCTGCTTGTCTAGAACCTACAGTTTTTAAGTAACAAGGGTTATATCAAAGCAAGGACAACTGTCCTATCTTGATAGGCTTCTTCTTGTGTCCTGTATCTCAAGAGGCTGTGGAGTCTGCAGATACATTCTCTTCCTTGTAAGTTCTTACAGTCCTCTCTGCTTTAAGCATGCATAGTGTGCGTGTGTGTGTGTGTGTGTGTGTGTGTGTGTGTGTGTAAAGTATTATAGTCTCCTGATACAGTCTTACACTGTCAGGGGTTCTTCTCAACATCTGTTTCCCTTAAGAGTTTATTTGGAATCTGTTATCTTGAGTCTGAGCCTTTGACCATTCACAGACAGGAATTTCTCTAGCATCTCTATATTCATTCTCCTTTTCCCTCCCTCCTCCTCTCCCTCCCTGGTGCTGGAGATTATACACAGGGCCTTGTCCATACTAGGATATGTTGGTAATATTAATTTTCATATTAAGATATTAAGAAAAAGTAATTGATACTCCTGTTGTTTTTGTTGTAAGAGGTGGAATTAGGTTTGTGTGGATTTGTTGAAAGATTACTTTCTTGCTTCTTCTAGGGTGTAGTTTTGCTCCTTATGTTGATGTTTTCCATCTATTATCCTTTGTAGGGCTGGGTTTGTGGAAAGATACTGTGTAAATTTTATTTTTTCATGGAATATCTTCTTTTCTCCATCTAAGGTAGTTGAGAGTTTTTCTGGGTACAGTAGCCTGGGCTGGCATTTGTGTTCTTGTAGGGTCTGTATGACATCTGCCCAGGATCTTCTAACTTTCATAGTCTCTGGTGAGAAGTCTGGTTTAATTCTGATAGGCTTGCCTTTATATGTTACTTGACCTTTTCCCCTTACTGCTTTTAAAATTCTTTCTTTGTTTAGTACATTTGATGTTTTTATTACTATGTGACCGGAGGAATTTCTTTTCTGGTCCAGTCTATTTGGAGTTCTATAGGCCTCTTATATGTTCATGGGCATCTCTTTCTTTAGGTTAGGGAAGTTTTCTTCTATAATTTTGTTGAAGATATTTACTGGCCCATTACGTTGGGAATCTTCACTCTCTTCTATACCTATTATCCTTAGGTTTGGTCTTCTCATTGTGTCCTAGATTTCCTGGATGTTTTGGGTTAGGAGCTTTTTGCTTTTTGCATTTTCTTTGATTGTTGTGTCCATGTTTTCTATGGTGTCTTTTGCCCCTGAGATTCTCTCTTCTATCTCTTGTATTCTGTTGGTGATGCTTGCATCTATGACTCCTGACTTCTTTCCTATGTTTTCTATCTCCAGGGTTGTCTCTCTTTCTGATTTCTTTATTGTTTCTATTTCCATTTTTAGATTCTGGATGGTTTTGCTCATTTCCTTCACCTGTTTGATTGTGTTTTCCTGTAGTTCTTTAAGGGATTTTTGTGTTTCCTCTTGAAGGGCTTCTAGCTGTTTACCTGTGTTCACCTGTATTTCTTTGAGGGTGCTATTTATGTCTTTCTTAAAGTCCTGTATCATCATCATCATCATGAGAAGTGATTTTATATCTGAATCTTGCTTTTCCAGTGTGATGGTGTGTCCAGGACTTGCAATGGTGGGAGTATTGGGTTCTCATGATACCAAATAACCTTGGTTTGTGTTGCTTATATTCTTATGTTTGCCCCCTGCCATCTGGTTATCTCTAGTGCTACCTGCCCTTGCTAAAATCTAACTGGAGCCTGTCCTTCCTGTGATCCTGGTTGTGTCAGAACTCCTCAGAGTCAAGCTATCTCTGGGATCCTGTAACCCTGGGCTTGTTAGAACACCTGGGAGTGGAGCTTCTTCTGGGTGTTTTGGGAATGACTGCAGAGTTTGTACTCAAGGTCTGCTTAGGGCACCAGCCATCCCAGACAGACAGGAAGCAACAGGAGCCACTCTGGCGGAGTTCCTGTATGCCTGGTCCCACTGGTCCCAGTTACTCCCGGTGTTGGGACAGATGTTATGTCCTCCTCACCTCTGATCCTGGGCGTGTTCCCCCTTCTACTTTCTTACCTCACTTCTCTGTGGACGCCCTCATCTGTCTCAGTCAGCCTATGATGAGATATTGTAACCAAAAGGTACAATGTACTGAAGTAGAAAAGAAACAATGATTCATTCTGTGAGTTTAATTTCTTTTCATCCTTCCTGAGGCCTTTTCCTTGATTATGGAGACTCTGAGGGGATTATAATGATACAGTTTTAGTTAATGCGAAATGTCACCAATTATGTTGCCCTCTTCAAATCTTTTATTCCTCCCTTTATCCAGAATTGCCTACATTTTACAAAATCATTTAAGTTATTCAGATTGTTTTTAATGAAATACCTTTCCTGGAAAATGGACATTATTCCCCAAGTTTTGACTCTCGTACCTGATAATCTCTTGTTCCTCTTGAATAGAGTGTGTCTGAAGACTCAGTTCTGGACTCTTAGGCCTGGAAAGGCCACAGATACTGGTGAAGCCTGGGCGGGCTGCATTACTGGTTTCTGCAGAGCAGAATACTGTGTCATGTGACATCTGGTGTGTGTCTGTTTTCTTTTTCATTTTCTGATAAAACAGTGTGCTGACCAACAAACTGTTAAAGACAGCTACAGGAGAGTATCCCTCAGTGATCCGAAAGATCTTTGTACTTAAATTGCACACTGCCTGGTAGTAGATCCCAGTAGACATTGTCTCCTTTCCTAAGATGTCTTGTCCTTGTTTTTCAGATACAGCATGTTCAAGTATACCTCCATTGCCCTGGTGTCTGCAGGGATATTTATTTGCACTTTCATGTCAGCCAAGCAGGTGGTAAGCCTCAGCTTTAACTCATTTCTGTTCACTGCTTGTCACCAGGCCCCATTTTTAGGCACCGGTGAGTAATGAAAGGCATTAGAGAGCTTATGTAACACAAGGACACAGCTCAGGGAGGAACGGGAGGAAGTGGACAGCAGAAAGACTCTCCCTGCTCGTGCCATTCTGGTCCTTGTACACAGTGTGTTTTCTTGTTCCCTAGACTGTCCAGTCGGGCTTGAGTGACAAGGATGGATTCCAGGCCTTTGCATGGTGGTTACTAGGCAAGTACAGTATTTACAAAGAGCTAATTATCTCTGCACATGTTTGCTGAGTCTTCTCCTGTGGGACGTGTTTCTTGGCAAGAAGTTTAGGCTAAACTAATTATGCCAAGGAGGAGGGTGGCACTTGGGACCAATACGTCTCTGAACCTTAGTGTTCAAAAACTTGAGAGGCGAGTGTCAACTCTTTAGGCTTCATGTCTGGTGTAGGTCTGTGTTTCTCATGGTTGTCAGTGCACAAGAGAGAACAGTCTACCATTCTGCTCAGGACTACTGTGGAAGGAGTCTTCTGGCTCCTCATGGCCAGCTCGCTGTCTAGGAGGACCTGTAAAAGAAGGGTGTGTTAGAACTCTTTGTTTTGTTTTGTTTTTTTTTGGTTTTTCGAGACAGGGTTTCTCTGTATAGCCCTGGCTGTCCTGGACTCCACTCTGTAGACCAGGCTGGCCTCAAACTCAGAAATCCGCTTGCCTCTGCCTCCCAAGTGCTGGGATTAAAGGCATACGCCATCACTGCCCAGCCGTGTTAGAACTCTTGAAATGCATTTCTAACTCTGTGGCTTATTTTCTTCATAAGTCAGCTACTCCGTATGACAGTGTTTTCAAATCAACTCTCATGAGAATTTTTAAAAATATAAGTATCTCTGTGTGGAATTAATTAGACAATTCCTCCAGGGCCTCATCCTCACATGGATTTGAAGGGGACACTCCAGTGTTTGTGGTAGGAACAGGAGCAGACTAACACTGATTGGGTGAAGAAGGTAACAGGAGAGAGTATCCTCCTTATCTGGGATTTGGACGTTAATTAACCCTTTAGTTGCTGTTCTTCGAAGCAAAGATCTCGGTCCTCTTAGGAAAGTACTTACCCTGTGGGAATATTCTCAGAGCATACAAATATACAATTCCTGGGGAAAGTAGTGTCCAGTAATCTTATATGCTCTTGATATAGTAATCACACACACAGACACACACATATGGTAACTATTAATTTTTGACTTACAGTTTTGGCAAGGTGGTAAATGGTGCTGTCACTACGTGAGAATAGAGTAACACAGCCATTTTCAAACAAGCTGCTAGCAGAGTGAATCGATTGCCTTTCTCAAGGAATATTGCATATTGAGTTTTTTTTAAAGGTCTTAAAGTTTGTTTGTTGTTTTAATGTTTGACTTAGCAGTTCCATTTATGGAAATTTATCCTAAGGAAGCAAGTAACATTTCAAGTTTTTGTATATATTGATTTCAACAAAATAGCTGGAAGTCTAACTGGTCTCATATCAAGACATTTAAATGTGGTGCAAGTGCATGATAGGGTGATGTTCAGAAACTAAATCACAGTGAAAACACATTTAATAAGGGACATAAAAGGGAAGGTCCAGAAGAACCTCCTGAGAAAAGCAAGGACTAAAGATGTATGGACAATCTCATCCTGTGTTACTATACAGAAATAGGTATAAGGATGGGGACTCGGGAAATCAGAGAGGATTCCATGGAAACATTATGGTTTTAAATTTTGCATATCTTATAGTTTATGATAGTTACAGAACCATAAATTACTGTCACCTTGAGAAAACATGTGGGAAGGCATCTAGTAACCTGGTCAATGTTTTTTAGGTATTGGGGCACTGACCTTCGCTCTGCTGATGTCGGCAAGAATGGGTATATTCCAAGAGACTCTGTACAGACAGTTTGGGAAACATTCCAAGGAGGCATTATTTTACAATGTAAGCAACCTCTTAAACTCTAGGAAGGCGAACTTTCCCATTTATGATATGTTGTGCTGAATGAAATCCTATGTAATTGACAGATTATGTTTTTATTCGTAACTAGCCTTTAGACAGAACATGGAAGCACTTTAGGCAGGGGATAATGTATATTTTGAGTGGCAGCTATTCATATGAGAGGATCATGATCAACCACATAGAACATTTAAAGGAAAAGGGACCAAGGCCCACAAAGTTCCTACAGGTAAAATTGTTCAACCAATATAGAGAGCTAGAAGGGGAGCATGAGCCCCAAAGCAACAGGTCAGGAGTTTGGGTATCAGTGGGGCAGTTGGGGGATGGGGGCTCAGGGCCTGAGTTCCCCAAAGGGGCTTTAGTCATGTGATGGTTCACGTCACTGCATGTACCTGAGCTTCTTCATCATAAAGGGTCATCTGGCACTCGCTCCTGTAGCTCTCCTCCTCCCCTTCTTTACTGCTGTTGGAGTATGACCAGAGAGCTAACTGCCCTCCAAGGCCTGGAGACAGTGCCTCCCGTGCGCACGCAGTTAATCCCAACAAGCAATTGGGCATATTCACTTGAGTTTGTGGCTGGGGAGTTTTAAAGTGTCAACATTCTACCTGGTTTATATCTTTTATTGAGAGCAATGGCAAGCATAGTGACAACTCAGCAAGAGTCGCTGTGACTTGATTTTATCTTGTGTTGTAGTGAGGAGGGTGGCAGTTGTCAGGCACTTAGGTCCTCCTTCCTCTTTAGCCTCTTCTCACCCTTTGGTTTTTTCTTGTCCGTAGATGGTCTTCAGATCTCTTTCATACTAGTTTCTAAGTCCTCTAAAATCTGTGTGGGCCCCGTCGTTCCCAAATTTAGTATGTAGCAACCCTGTTTGGGCACAGTTTCCATGTGCTTTCCTTCTAGACGGAAGGGCCCTACTCTTTCGCCTGGCTTTCTCTATGGTGACTGTCAGACTCCATAAGATATTATGCCATGTGATGTCAAGGGCACAGACGCACCAGACACCTCACCTCAGAGGGGCGTTCTTGCTCCCTGGCCAGCTTGAGTCACTGTAGCTACCCTACCTGTGCTGCAGCAGGTTTCAGTTACCTCTGTGCGATCCATTTCTTCCTACAGCATGCCCTTCCACTTCCCGGTTTCATCTTCTTGGCCTCTGATATTTATGACCACGTCATTCTGTTCAATAAGTCTGGTAAGTCTGGGGTCATGTGACAGTATTCCCTGCCAGTTTCTGACGCAAAGCCTCACTTTTGCACTGGGCTCAACTACAGCTTTATCTCGTGTTCATCTGAACCTTTGCTCCTCCAGGTGTCCAGATGGGGCTGTTAATCAGTAGTTGCAGCAGTGAGAGCTTCACAGGCTCTTTCCTATTCCCCACGAATATGAATATCCTTTGCCTTCTCCTTTCCTTTGGCATTGTGTGTTCGCATTTGAACATGGAATGTTAAATGTTTTGAGAATGCAAACAAGTAGTCCCGGTACGCAGCTGGGACGGAGCCCTGGGAAGTTGGGTGGCAGCCCGGCTGTCTCTGTTTCTCTTCTGCTGTGAAAGGCAGGGCTG
>JADRCD010229735.1:0-26798 GCA_019843815.1 Montemys delectorum | reverse complement strand
GTTTTCTTTCTGATCTGCCTTTTAATTGATTTTTTCTTTGTGTTCATCTTATTGTCTGATTTTTGATTTATTTTAGGCCAAAGAGCAAAAATAATGGTGTTTTTTGCACCATATATTTACCTTACAAACAAATTTCCTGGTCTGGCAGTGGTGACGCACACCTTTAATCCCAGAACTTGGGAGGCAGAGGCAGGCAGATTTCTGAGTTCGAGGCCAGCCTGGTCTACAGAGTGAGTTCCAGGACAGCCAGGGCTATACAAAGAAACCCTGTTTTGAAAAACAAAACAAAACAAAACCAAAACCAAACAAACGAAAAACAAATTTCCTAAAGAACATTATTATTTCTTCATTTCAACAAGTATTATGATTTCATTTTGACTGGCAAACTTTATCCTAATTCTCTCTCTACTCTACTGTATGATGGAGTCCAGAGTATTCACTTGGATGATAAGATGATGAGAAGGCTTCTTTCTAGAGAGAATGCAGATATACTGGAAATGGCTATATCTTAAGGTTTTACTCAGATTAAACCAAAATCTCTCAGAGTAGTCTTTAATCCATAATAGGTGCTTAGCAACTGTGTTGAATACAGTGATTATTCAGAAAGAAGAGGAGCCTGGAGAATTCATAGCTGGAATAGACAGCAAGTGATGATAGAATTCTATTTTTATCAGGGGAATCAGTGATATTATAAATTTAATTTATCTTACTGGAAATAATTAAAAAATGTTTCTCATTAAGGGAAAGATCATACTGCCCGAGGTACAACACCAGGGTGAAATGATTCCCCACCACTAACATACACAAAAATGTGATGTTTCATATATACTGAATATTTACTTTGCAAAGAACCTAGAGAAAAACAGGGCTGACAAACTATAGATAGCAGAGGAACCTAAAATTTCTAAATTTAACTGCTCTCCTTACCCAGTGGCAGAATCTCAACACACGACCGATAAGTAACCAATAAAAAATGATTTGGACTAGGCTAAAAACAAATGCTTGAGGATGAGATGCTCTGGGAAATGCAGTCTGGTGCATTTGGAGAGAACATTGAGATAGAACTAGAGACCTGGATCTGCTATTCAATCTAGGCTTGAGTGTTACTATAGAGAAATAACAGTGTGGAATAACCAGTACTTAATTTTATGTCTGGAATCGGAAGCTTAGGCTTTGAACAGCTTATGAAAGAACTGGTCAGACGATGGTATGTCAATTATTATAAAAATGGGCGTAAATACATTAGATTTCAAATAATGATTCCCATAAGTAATGAATAATTGTATATGGAAAAGCAAATGTCATACACATGTATTATGTGCATGCAACAATATATTGTATATGTTCCAGATGGTTTATAGCACTTACGAATTTTAATAAGTGCTGAGCTAGGGAAAATGGAATGATTGAAATATGTATAAAATATAATTTGAATCCTCTAATAGTTATTGAAACATTCTTTCGAGATTAGGAAAATAGAGAGAGATGCTCAGATGAGCTTGGACTTCGACCAGCTAAAAGCTTTCTATTATTTGCCCTTTGTCAGCTTTTACAAATATAGGTCAGGGCTACAAGTTCTTAGCTACGTGTATCATTGAGTGTGTAGAGATTTTCCTTGGTTAGGAAAACCAGCAGACTACAAGTGGTTTAATTCATTTTTAAAGGTAAAAGTCTCAGCCAAACTCAAAAGTTTGATTTTCTGAGTAAGGTTGTATATTTATATTTATTGCAGACATGGTATACAATGTCTGCAATCAAATAATATAATACTTATCACTCCTTAGAAATTAACTTTCTATTGTCTTTGTAATAACTGCATTTATTTGTCATGAATTATTTAAAAGTGTGGGGAATAGAAAATGCCTGAATGTAAGAAAACAAAAAGCAAGTCTGACTTTTTTAATACTGTGGAATTGTAATCAATGTAATATATAGAAATAGTATAATTCTAAAAGTGAAATACTCTAATTTAAAGGTACCATCAACATTATAAAAGTCATCTTCACATTTGCATATCTGACAACCCTAAGATATATTGTTCGGTTGAAATGAAGTTCGTTCATTTAAGGATAAAAAAGACTTAAAGTCAGGGAAATGCAAATCAAAACAACCCTGAGATTCCACCTTAAACCAGTCAGAATGGCTAAGATGAAAACCTCAGGTGACCACATGTTGGCAAGGATGTGGAGAAGAGGGATACTCCTCAAATGTGGTCGGATTGCAAACAGGTAAAACCACTCTGGAAATCAATCTGGAAGTTCCTCAGAAAATTGGAAATAGAACTACCTGAAGATCCAGCTATATCACTCTTGGGCATATACCCAAAAGATGACCTACTATGCCACAGGGACACATGTTCCACTATGTGCATAACAGCCTTATTTGTGATAGCCAGAAACTAAAAAAAAACCCAGATGTCCCATAACAGAAGAATGGATACAGAAAATGTGGTTCATTTACACAATGGAATACTACTCAGCTATTAAGAACAAGGAAATCATGAGTTTTACAGGCAAATGGATTGATATAGAAAATATCATCCTGAGTCCGAGATAACTCAGATCCAAAATGATATGCATCGTATGTACTCAATAAATGGATATTAGCTAAAATAGTACAGAATTCCCAGGAAACAATCCACAGAACTCAACAAGCTGAAGGACCCTAATGAGGATGTCTTAACTCTACTTGGGAGGGAGAATAAAGCAATCACAGGTGGGGGTAGGGAGGGAGCAACCTACGTGGGAAAGGTGACAGGGAGGGGATAAGGGGAACATAGTCAGATATTGGAAAGGGGTAACAGGGCTGAAGCCCTGAGTGCCAGCAGAAAGAATGGAAGCAGGCAATCTCGGAAGTTAGGAGTTGGGGGAACCCTCTAGACTGTTCCAGAGACCTGGGAGATGAACGACTCTCAGAACTCAGAACCATACATAAAATGCCCTACAGTGGGGGAGAGGGAACTTGTAGAGCCCATCTCCAACAGAAAGATAGGGCATCAGGAGGGATGGGGTTGTCATCCCATAGTCAAAAACTCTAACCCAGAATTGTTCCTGTCTGAAAGAACTGTAGGAACAAAAAATGGAGAGGCGCCTGAGGAAAAGCAGGTCCAGCGACAGGCACAAACTGAGGCCTGGCTCAGTGGGTGGCCCCAAGGCCTGACACTATTACTGAGGCTATGGTGTACTTACAAACAGGGGCCTATCATGACTGCCCAATAAACAGCTAAGTCAGATGCAGATATTTACACTCAATCAATAGGCAGAAGCTGGTGACCCCTGTGGTTAAAGTATGGAAAAGCTGGAAGAAGCTGAGGTGGGCAGCCCTAGAGGAAGACCAACAGTCTCAACTAACCTGATCTTCAGGGTCTCTCAGGCACTGAGCCACCAACCAGACAACACATACCAGCTGAAATGAGGCCGATAACACATATACATCAGAGGACTGCCAGGTCTGGGTTCAATCAGAGAAGATGCACCTAACCCTCGAGAGACACTTAGGGCCCCAGGGAGTGGAGAGGTCTTGTGGGGTGGGTTGGGGTGGGAGGATCCTCTTGGAGATGGGTGTAGAAGGTGGTATGAGATGTGGAACAGTCGGAGGGTGGACCGGGATGGGGATAAAGTCTGGATTTAAAAAAAAAAATTGAAGAATGAATAAATAAATAAATAAATAAATAAATAAATAAATAAATGAGATGTTCTGTATCTCTAGTTATCAGAAGATTTCAAATCCACATTAAAACACTTAGTATAGCCAAATCAATAAAACAAATGACAGCTTATGCTGGTCAGGATGTAGAGCAAGGGAAACACTCATATTAGATGGTGGGAATTCAACCTCATACAGCTCCTATGAATATCTCAAGAAGCTTGGAATCTCTCTACTTCATGATCTTGCTCTATGACTCTTAGGCACATCTTCACATCTACATACTACCGCAAGGACATTTGTTCAACTATTTAATGACCCAGAGAGACAAATATGGGAGATATATATATATACATATATATGTATATATATATACACATATGTATATATACATATATGTGTATATGTATATATACATACATATATATGTATATATATGCTTATAGGTAGATATTAGGCATGTATTCTTTGTTAAGCAATCTATATTTCATATAATCACAGAAGTCAGATATATAGATAGAGGGACTAATGAAGATGGATAGATATACCTAGGAAAAATAGAATAGATACTTACTGATAGATGAGTAGTAATGAAAGGACCAAATCAAGAAGAGAAGGGTGAAAGAGGACTAAGAGGAGGGAGAGCAAAAAGTAAGGGCCATTTGAGCTGTTGTATGGAAACCTAATACAGCAGAAGATTTATGAAATGATGCTGTTATGAAGGTCATTTCTAAGTGAAATGACCAAATAACATGGAGAGAAAGACTGAATTGGAGATCTATTATAATCAATTGAAGCTTCCAATACAGGGAATAGATTACATCTAATTGAATTCTTGAAGAAATAGGTCACAGTTCTTGGCCTACAAACAACCCAAGCCACTATTGTCAAGGTGGTTCTCCACAATATTAAAGTAATGCCTCCCTGCTCAAAATAGCACCTACACAACTTATGGAACATGAAGAATTTGAGTTGATGCCTACTTAGAGAATTTCCACTACAAATGAGACAAAATGGTATGGGGAATTACTCTGCACGCTACCGAAACAGAAAGGCAACTACCAATTGATCATTATCCCCTTTGCAATACAATGAGGATCCTCTTGTAGGATGCACTGGTGCAGGAGTGGCACAAAGCTTGTGAGAGTAGCCAACCATCTGAGTGGATTTGAGGCCCTTTTTATGGGAAGGAACTTCTGACTTACAGCTCTAGGGAGGACAAGTACCTCAGATTAGATAGGCCACAGATACAGAGGAAAACCAATCCCTACTACTGTGCTAAAAGAGACATAAAATGACTGATATCAACATTCTGCTATATTCATAGAGCAATATCTTCCTCAGCCATAATCAGGGAAGCTTCATCCTGCTTTCCAAGGAAACTCACAGCCATGTAATACTCAGAGAGTGAATGATATTGGGATATTTAGCCCTAAATGGAATGTCTCCAACAAAACCCTCTCCTCAGAGCCCGAGAAGGTAGAAGATACCAAGGAAACAAGCTGCAAACTGCTCAGGACTGGGACATCTATGAACTCAGAGACGAGACTGTTGCTGCATGCATAAGCCTGGCATGAGTCTATACCAGATGGGGTACCAGCGCGGACAGAAGTAGACACATGCTCCTACCCACAAACCAGAAGTTATCTCCAATTGATAACCACTTTCAAAGGAAATTTTTTCCAGTGAAGCATCACTACATCTATAAATCACAGTAAAGAACCGACTACATGCCCAGCATTTGATGGCCAGCACAAAATTGAACTCAATAGCATCTTCGTAGGTTTTGTCTTGATTTTTGTCAGAGCATCTGTCTGTCTGTCTTATTTATATCTTCGGATACTATATGAATACATTTTATGGCATACATTCTATGTTGGTTTTGGGGATTCTTGCACATTTGAATGTATGTCTTTGTGTCAGTATGTGATTTTTGTGTGTGTGCTTTTTCATTGGCTGTTTTTTCTTCTTTTGTTTGTTTTTCTATACCAATTTGTTTGTTTTTATCTCATTTTATTGTTATTCCTTAGAGGCATGTTTGCTTTCTAAGTGTGGATGTGGATAGGAGGGAACATGGGGTACAGCTGAGAGGACTTGCGGGAGGGAGAACTGTAATGAGAATGTATTATATGAAAACAAATATACTTTCATTAATGAACTAAAATGTTTTAAATAGTCATAAAAATTAGGAAGAATATTTTACAGTTTATAGAGAGCATAAAACTTAGGATACCTATGTCGTGATACCTGACATGAAATTATTCCTAGTTTGAGTATTATATAAAATCATATGAAAATTTACTAATTAAACAAGCTTCTTTGTTTTACCTCAGGAAAACTAAAAACTTGATTTTGAAGGTTGGACAAGTGTTATTATGTAATAAAACTAGCACCAAGTAAGTGTCACATAAGAAGGACTATGCAGTACTACAGAAATAAAAATCAAGTGTTAAAGAATTGGAACTAGAAAGGTAAAGATAATTTATTATATAAATAGCTATACAAAAATTTAATAATTTGATTACACTAGCATATTCTCTAAATCTGTATTAAGTATTCTACATTATAATACTAAAACAGCAGAAATCTGAACACAGTCTCCTAGGGAACCCCATTTATTTGGGAGGCTGTGAGTTATATGTGTGTATTGCATCAGGGCTTTGTTCTTATCCATTCTAATAAATGAACTTCTCTATAACTGAGGCAGTAACCCCTCAGCAATTGTTATAAACAAAGAGATAACCTACATTAATGCATCTTTCTTTAGGTCAATTATTCCTTCTATTAGAGGATATAAAAAGTACCCAATTCTCTGCATTAGAGACGTTCACTCTCTCTTTGTACAGTATCAGAGACTTCGTTAGCAAAAAAAAAAACAAATTTTTCCTTAGCAAAACTTTCAAGGAAGCAACACAGATTGTAATGTCTATCATTTCATATTCCCATGAAATATCTACAGTGACTACAGCAATCTTATACTGCTTACTATCTGAGTGTTCTAACACTTGCACAGTCCTTCTCTACCCCTGGCTCAGCCACAGGGTTGAGTTTGTGGAGGCTGCATGTGGAGGACTTCTGAAGTTTTCTTAAAGTTCTAGGGTGCTCAAGCAAGGGAACGCTGAGAAATACTTCCCACAGTGACACAACCTTCTCTTCAAATATCTGAGGGTCCTATGTTCTGTGTTCCATAAGAGACTAACTCTGAAGTGTCTCTTCTAGTAATAATTTTGATATCTAATTCTGTAGCCTTCGTTCACATTCCTCTTTTGTAATACATGAAAAGCTTTCAATTATAATACAAAATAACAATGACTAGAATCAGTAAGCGCAGACATTTAATTGGACCATAGAGAGTTTGAAAAGCTACAAATTACTATTGTGTCATTTGGATCTTTCTAAGATGGGAAAAAGAAAGGAATGATAATTTTTGAACCCTTAAATAGAAGAAATGAACTAAAATTTCATAAGCACTTGTGAAACCAAAATGAAAATGAGAGCTTTCTAACAGTAAGAGGCTGTTCAATAAATTATTTTCTTCCAGTAATTATATAACATGAAAATTTGTAATTATATATTTATTGGATACAAAGGAATATACACATAAACATATATATATATATATATATGTTTGTGTGTATAAATGAATAATTAATAGGTAAATTGAGCCAGTTAGTCTATAAATTACCCCGACATGATTTTTTTTTTTTTTTTTTGGTGTTTTCGAGAAAGAGTTTCTCTGTGTAGCCCTGGCTGTCCTGGTACTCACTCTGTAGACTAGCCTGGCCTTGAACTCAGAAATCTACCTGCCTCTGCCTCCCAAGTGCTGAGATTAAAGGCGTGAGCCACCACCTCTCTGCACGCCAACACGATTTTTGTAAGAATATTTAACGTGTACTTTCGTAGCAATGTGGAATGAACAATAAGCAGTCATTTAATATATCCATCACTTGGCAACAGATCTTGAGAGCTGCACTATTCCTGAGACTATGAAGCCTTCACCACAACTCTACCTTACTCCTTACTTCTCACTTCTGTAGAAATTTTTCTCTTCATGTCTAGATATTTGATTTGTTTACATTCCATACACAACTGATGACACATACTTCTATGCCTTAATTACTGAACAGAATATATTCTTTAGTTTTACCTGCATTGTCATAAATGATAGGTCTTTCTTTTACAGGCCAATTGTCCCATTTTTTTCACACAGACATATGATTTTCCTTCATGTATTATATTGATGGACACCTACATGGATTTCAACATGTGATGATTGTGAATAGTATCAAATTGAAGAGTGTGGCTTAGAGATGCTTTGATAAACTGACTTAAGTCTTTGGGCTAAATACTGTGGAGTGTGTTATATGATGATTTAATTTTTTTTATTTGAGGAATCTGCAGAGCGTTTTATAATGGCTGTGATTTCTTACATTATCACTAGCAGTGGGCTCAAGATTCTCTTTCTTCATATCTTTACCTACACATTTTTTTTCTCTCCTGTATTTTGCTAACAGGTATGTTGACAAGATGTCTTGCTGTGGTTGTATTTTTATTTCCTTCTAATGACGATTGCTTAGTATTTTTACATGTTTGTTGACTATCTTTATGACTTCTTTGGAGAAATGTTAATCTGTATCCTTTCTTGGATTAGTTGTGTGTTTTTGTTTATTCATTTGTTTTGTGTGTGTGTGTGTGTGTGTGTGTGTGTGTGTGTGTGTGTGTGTTGGGGGGTGTCTTCTTGTTCTTCAGTTAATTTTCTAATGCAGCGTTTAGCTTCTACATGTAGCACCATATTCTAATGCAATTCTATTTGTCTGCTTTTGCTATTGTTGCCTGTGATGTTAGGACCAAATTAAAACAAACAAACAAACAAAAAACAAAAAACAAAACACACAAACAAACAAACCAATTGTCTAGTTCAATTTCCTTTTGTTTTTGTTTGTTTGTTTGTTTGTTTGTTTTTCCAGAAATTTTCTGTTTCGTGCAGCTTGAAATCTGGCATTGAGATGCCTCAAGCTTTGTATTTTTTTGTTGGTGTTTGTATTTTTCATATTGGTATATTCTGTGTTCTATGCTAATTAAGGAGTAGTATTTTATTTTACCAAGGAAAAGTGACAGTAGAATTTGATTGAGAAGGAATTGAATCTCTATAGCACTTCAGGTATTATAAATACTTTATCTATAATAAATTTCTTATGAACACAAGTTGTGTCTTCATTTGATTCTTTGTTTGTGTATTCAAGTTACCAAACTAATATTAACCTGCTGACCCAACCTTTATTATGATAAATTTTGATTCATATTTTACTGTTTTACAGATATTCTTTCTCTCTCAAATACACAAACATGGACAAACACAGACAGGCTCACTCACAAAAATAAATAATATGTACTTATATAATTAGTTACACACAATATACACATACATAATAGGCATATAATAATAGTTTGTCCTCCTAATAAAATGTTATAATTTGTCATATGTCCTGTTATATACTTTTACTCATATTTATTATTACTGTTATGTACTGTTTACAAGTGTTAATTCACTCAGTCTTTTCAAGTAGGCTCTAGAGAAGATTTTTATTATCATACATTATAAAAAAACACAATAAAGATGAGAAGCACTTTGACTTTCTCACAACCAAAAGCTGGTAAGCATCAGATCTGAGATACGTGTTCAGGTCCTTAAGTCAATGACCAGACTTGAGCACTGTATCTACCAGCTTTGCCAATCTAGACTGAGATTTATTTTGAGAATACCGAAAGGTTCATCTAATGAAAAGTGTTGAAGCAAATCACAAACATTTATTATGGCCAGAAAGCAGGTCACTCGTATGATACTTTATATTCGTAATATTACCATAATGATCTTTTATGGTGTAAACCATAGAACCTGATGTGAAGGTAAAGAAGGGAAAAGTGACACATGAATTATCAAAGTTGATGGAATCAGGACTATGGAACTGAGCTCTCACTCAGTATCACGCTTACCTTGTTCAACCACAGAAGTATAATTATATGTATGTATGTATACATGTAAATATATGCATGTATATATGTGAGTATATCACTTTTTAAACACAAAGTGTGTTTGTCTATGTTAGTCATATGTGTTAGTCAAATGTGTCTGTGTTGGTGGCAAGCTTCACTGAAATGGTAAATATAAACGAGGTCCTCTGCTACTAAATGCAATACCTGATTCACCAAGCTGTATGTGAACCAACCTTACCTTCTCTATAGCACAGAAGAAAGTGAGAAATTAAAAAAAAAACAAAACAAAAACAAAAAAAAGAAAGTGAAAAATTAAAAAACCAAAACAAAACAAAGAAAGTGAAAAATTAAAGAAGAAACCACTAAGTGGATTTAAATAGAATAAGTAACATGTAATTGTGATAATTAATTAAAGAAGAATCCACTAAGTGGATTTAAATAGAATAACTAACATGTAATTGTGATAATTAATTATTTTACAAAGCCTTCTGAGTGTGTGCGTTTTTGTTGGAACGTAATATAAAACATACTCCAGTGTAGATCGTCATCAATAAGCTCTAAAGAATTCATACAGAGACCAGCTTGTATTGCATTCTGTGAAGAACTAGTTACTGTTTCCTACCTAATATAGTAACAATGATCATGGTCCTTCAATTTTATTATATACCAGAACATATTTTAATATTTCTGTCAAGGGAGATAGCTCAACATTTAAGGGCACTGGCTGTTTTTCCAGAGGATCCTGGTTCAACTCCTAGTACACACATGGCAGCTCATAAGTGTCTGTAACTTCAGTTGCAGATGATCTGATACCCTCACACAGGCATACACTTTGCAAGTAAAACAAAAATAAAAATAAAAATAAACTTCAACAATATTTTAATATTTATATTTATATTATTTTATATATACATTACATTACATACATATATGTGCTATATATTACATATATACATAATGTTACAAATATTTCACCATAATTTTTCTCTCAAGTAATTAAACCCATCAGCATGTATACATTTAACTAGCAACCTTCAGTTTGTGAATAAAATGGTAAAGGTAGTAACATCTTATTCTGCAACCTAATAATAGCTTGGTTTTTCAGCTATTTCTTTATCATTTGATATCTAATTATAACTTTCTACTTCATTCATTTATATTTATTGACTCTTTAATACTTTGTTACTCCTATACTTTAATCTGTTTTTATTAATTATTTTTATTCATTTACATTTCAAATGAACCCATTACCCTTCCCACAACTCATTTCCCCTCCACTTTGCTTCTGAGAGGGTGCTCCCCACACCCTCACGACACCTCACCCGTCTAGCACCCCTTCTCATGGACATAAAGCTTCTACCGGATCAAGCCATCCTCTTTCACTGTGGCCAAACAAGACATTCCATTGCTACATAGGTAGAGGAGGCCACAGACCAGCACATGTATACTCTTTGGTTGGTAGCTTATTCCCTGGGAGCTCTGAGGGTTCAGGTTAGTTGACACAGTTATTCTTCCTATGTGGTTACAATTCCCTTCAGATAATTCCATCCTTCCCTTAATCCAAGCATAGGGGTCCCTGACTTTAGTCCAATGGTTGGCTATAAGTATCTGCATCCGTCTCAGTCAGATGCTGACAGAGCCTCTCAGAGGACAGACATGCCAGGCTCCTGTCTACAAACACATTTTGGCATCAGAAATAGTGTTAGGGTTTGATGTCTGCAAATGGGATGGATCCCAACGTGGGGCAGTCTCTGGATGGTCTTCACTTAAGTCTTTGCTCCACTTTTCATCCCCGCATTTCCTTTAGACAGAAACAATTCTCGGTTAAAAGTTTTCAGATGGGTGGGTGACCCCGTCCCTCAAGTTGGGGCCCACGTCTATCTACTGGAAGTTGTCTCAACAGGTCCTGCTGCTGGGCATTACAGCTGATTGGCTCCTGGGAGGCTCCCACATCCCTGGTGTCTGGGATTTTCTAGTGGCTCCCATCATCCTCTACCACACACTACAGCATATTTCTATTCATTCTCTTGGCCTTCTGGGCTTCTCTTAAGTCTCTACCTCATGCCTGATCCTGACTCCCTTTTTCCCTTCCCTACCCCTCTTCTGCACAGATCCTCTCCTTTGGCTCACATGATTATTTTGTTCCACCTTTTAAATGGGATTGAAGCATCTACACTGTAACGGTCTACATGGCCTGTGAGTTGTATCATGTGTATTCTGAACTTTTGGGCTAATATACACTTATCAGCGAGTACATATGACGTGTGTCTTTTTCGGTCTGGGTTACCTCATTCAGGATTATATTTCCTAGTTCTATCCATTTGCCTGCAAAATTTATGATATCCTTGTTTTTAATAGCTAAGGAGTATTTCAAAAGGTATACTATACTACTTACTGCATTCATGAATAGATGATAAAGGTGAAAATGTTTTTGTTCCTTGTTTACTTCTCATTAATTTATGTATTTATTCACTTTATATCCTCATAACAGCACCCCCTCTATTCCCAGTTGCCTCTCACAATGTCCCTCCCCCACATCCGTCTCCTTATAAATCTAAAATAAAACATAACCTCAGTTGGAAGTTCATAAATCAAAACATCATCAACTTCATTTCCTTCTTGATACTCAGACTGCTTGGCCAAGACAATATAAACATAGCCAAATACAACTCTGAATTGGAATATATTTTACCTAAATGTTCATGTTACTTCAACTCAACTATTTATGGATGATTATTCTGCTCAAAGGATAAACATCTTAGCATAATTTTTCTCTAGAGTAATTAAACCTATCATTGTGTATACATTTAACCAGCAAGCTTAAGTTTGCAAATAATATGCTATTGGTAGTAACATTTTGTTCTGAAACCTGACATAGCAAAATATTTTTCTTCCACCATCATCTACAGTCCAATTGTCCAATAGCTTCCATTCACTCTTGCTCTGAAGGATACTTCAGACAATAATTATACCTTCAATCCCCCCTTCATTCTTGGGTTCAGGTAGGCATACCTTTTATTTCTATGTCTATTCTTCTTCATTTTCACCACTTTGATTCCTTGCATTTTATTCCCTTTCTTTACAATTTTAATGAAGAAACAAAGTGCTATAAAAATGCCCATTGCTTTCTCAGTGTCAAAGAAAGCCTCATCTAGGCCAAAAAATCCTCTACTGTCTTTCATTGTTGGCTGAATTCTTAAATTATTACCTCTTATTTCTTTTAGTGCAACTTAAAGTTTGTTATATCTACAAAAACACTAATTTGGTTAAATTCAATGTATCATGATATATGCTTTAGCATATAGTACATTGCTCTGTGTATATAGAAATATATTGATTAAAGGTAAATAAATTTGCCATGGAAACATCTGATGATTATGATAACTATTAAATGATACAGGCTAGTTTGTGGAAACAAAATATTCTGCTAATTTTCACCTGATTGTACTATAATGATGTTTATAAGAATCTCTTAAAGGTACTCAGTAATATCACAGATTCAAAGATACTGATGGCTATGGATTCCCAGTGTAACTCTTCAGAGTTTCAGTGATTGTTACTTCACAAAGTCCTGGAAGGCAATACTTTAAACTTAGATAGGAAGTAAATATCTCACTGTGGTACAGAGTTGCTCTTCTGTACATAGATGAATACACAGAGCTGAGCAGGAATAACAGAGCCTTCTCTGTGTATGTGATTGCCAACAGAGAATCATGTCCTATTGTTGATGTACTGCAAGCTGCGGCTCTGACCTTGTGAAGAGGCATAGGAGTCACTCCACATCATGACTGACAGTTTCAGAAAGCAACCCAGAGTACTGTGTGGGGATTTAAACTGGCATAAAGATAGATACCTAGATCAATGAAACAGAAGAACACTGAAAACTTACATAGCTACAGTCATAGGAGTTTCTGACAAAAGTGTCAAAACCATAATTTGAAGCAAAGACAGACTTGAGAAAGTAGTGCTATAACTGAAAAAAAAAGTCACATAAGAATGCAACTAGGCCCTTTTCACTGTAATGAAAAGGAAAAAGACTCCAAATGGATCAAAGAGCATAAGGTAAGATCTGAGATGAGGAATCAGATGAGGAGAAGCTGGAGAAATACATCAAGACGTGGGTATAGGCAAAGGTTTGTTTTGAATCTAGTGCTCATGTCAACATATATATACCAAAACTGGGATGACACATAGAAGATTAGCATGGCCCCAGGCAAGGATGACACACAACATTGTGGATAGGACTCTAATTGCTTAAGGAATATGGATCACAACGTTAAATGAAAATCTTGAAACTATAAATTTTCTTCACAGTAAAAATAAGTAGACATTAAAAATAGCCTGTGTGATGGGAATAAATAAATGTGTGTCATCTATATATCTGATAGAAAGTTAATATCTAAGTAGACAAGAGATTAATAAAATTAATAAAAAATCCAACAACCTAATAAATATATGGGCTCAAAAATATTTCTCAAAACATAAAGCAAAAATAGCCGTCAGTTTGGAAAATGCAAATTAAAGCCACGTCAAGATTCTTTCTCACTTATTTACAATGACAGCCATTGTAAAAAACAAATTTTCAAAGTGCTACTGAAGATGTAAGTAAAAGTAATCCATTTTAGAATTTGGAGGTCATATAAAAGTCACTATGAAAATATTTATTACTTGATCTTAGACATGATTTAAGTCTGTCATTCCAAGATATTTGCACAAAGGACCCCAAGTCACAAAAGGTTTTATACATAAATAATATTTGTTATTTCCAGGAAAATAGATGCAAAAGGACATAGTGATATTAAGTAAATTACTGATTATAACCAATAATTTATTAAATTATTAAGTAATTGAAGTAGTAGTCAAAGAAAAGAAATATGTTTTCCCTCATGTACAGTAATTCTAGTTCATATAAATAATAAAATCATATATATATGATATCTGTCCTCCAGTATTCTGGTAGAATAAAATCCAGTTATTTAAGGTCATCTAATTGATGGTACTTTGATTTAGCAGTGCTAATGAAACAGTCAATCTGTCTTTACACAGGACAACAGCTTTACCTCTTTCTTTTGAGTGAAGGCTTCCTCAGGACATTGGGAAAAGCAGGATTAAGCAACTGCCAGGATCAAGAATTCTAAACACACACACACACACACACACACACACGCACGCACGCACACACGCACGCACGCACGCACACACATACACGCACACACATACACGCACTTGTAAAGTAGAAAAAACTGGCCCTGATAATGAGTTAAAAAGCTGGATTATCTTTCCTCTGTTGGTGTAAATTGGGACAAAGCCTGTTTTTCTTTTTCTAAAATTCTTAACCTTAAATCATGCACACGTTACAACTGAGATAGTTTATATTTTGGAATCTTTCCTTTTTTATCACAAAATGAATTTTTTCATACAATACATTTTGTAGAGTTCCCCCTTCCTCAATTTCTCCCAGATCCTACCCACCTCCCATCCCATCCAAATCCACAACTTTTTTCTCGATCTCTCTCTCATCAGAAAACAGGCAACTCAAAACAAACAAACCATAATAGGACAAAACAACCAAACAGGAGAAATAAAGAACCTAAGAAGGAGCAAGAGGACTACATGCAGATGCAGACACGCATGTTCACACACAGAAATTCCATAAGATCGTAAATTTGGAAAATATAACATATAAGCAAAAATGTGTGAATAAAAATTAACAATCAAAAATGGCCAGGCATACATAGCATTATAAAAAAAAAAACTCAAAAAATTTTAATTATTGAGCTATTTTGGTGTTGGCCATCTATTAAAGGATATGGGGCCTACCATAAGTGTGGTTTTTATACTGAGTGAGACTCGATTGGAGAAACTAATGTTTCCTGGGTGAGCTCAAAGAGAATGCAATAAGAGGTCAAGACAGAGAGGTCATGAATGTCAGCTCAAGATTCAAAAGAAACCTGAAGCTTTCTTTAGTCCAAACTCCATATGCGATTGTTGTATTTGGTGTAGAGTAAGTCTTAGTCTACTGCACACAGAGAAGGAAGATAACTTACCTGAGATAGAATTGGTTTCAGTAGATTTCATTTGACATATTTCACTGAGGAGAATCAGAAAAGTAGAAATAGGAGAGTGAGTAAAATAGAAAAAAAAAAAGGAAGAGGAAGAGAAAGAATTGTTGAAGCAGAGTGATCTGCATGGGAGAAAGAAGGGAGAGAGAGACAAAGTGGTGGGGAGAGAATGAATAATGGAGTTGATGGAAAGAGGAAATCATCTACTCACTCTAATACACAGAAGGAAAGTGATGAATGGGAAGAGTGATGAGTGATAAGAGATGAGAACAACGAAACAAGTATCTATGTCAGTGGATTTGTAAACAAGGAGAGTAGCAACAGGAGTCTCGGAACAATTGTAAGGATAACTGATAGAAGAATTTAGCTTATGTCCCAAATGAAATAAACTCAGCAGTACCTCTGTTAGGATAACATGGCCTAGGGAGTTTTAAGGAGGTCACACTGGCAGTGAATGGATCTGGAACACTCTAAGGGTAAAACTAATAGGATTTACAAATAGAAGGGACAGGGATAGGTCAGAAAGGATTTGGAGATATTCCATAGAGTCTTCTTTAAGTACCTGGATGGCAGAAGATAAGGGAAAAGAGAATAACTAAGAACATAATAATGAACATGTTCAGTTTGTTGTCTCTAAAATCCAAGTGGGCAGGATATGAAATAAGTCATAAGAACCTAGAACTTCTTAAAGAGTTCAGCCTTAGACCGGCATGTGTGCATGAACAATACGTAGATAGTCCTGATAGTAGGGAGGCACAAGAGAATCATGTGGAAAGAAAACAGACTATAAGACAGGACGCCCAAGTTCTGATGTGTAACATCCATGACATTCTGAAATTCAGATGATTAGCCAAGACATATGCTCTGTGCCTTGTCTAATTTTTGTAGACTCTGAACTTCCTAAGATGCAAGTATGTTTCTGAGACCAAATGTGAAATAAACAAAATTTCTCATTGTAAAATAAAGACAATAAAACAGAAAGATGTTTAAGCAAGAAAAAGATTTCCTTTCCATACAAAATTTTGTTACTTAATTTAAAATCAGAGTATTTTTAGTCTCAAACAACCAGACAAGCAAATATTTTTTAAAGTTTTTTATAATTGTTATGAAAAATACATTATAAAGTTAGGCATCCAAACTGTAGTGTACAGTAGAATTATATAGTAATTGTAATAAAAGACCATCTCTTGTATATATATTCACATTCAAAACTGTAATCAGAATATCCATTTAAAAGAAAAATAATAGAGCGTATAAGACAATTAGTACTTAAAACATATATTGAAAACACTAAAGTTATTAAAATTGCATTTCCTGTTTACTAACTCTATATATTTTGTAGTTTTAAAAACAAAACCCCAGCCAGGCATTGATGGAACACATCTTTAATCCCAGCACTTGGGAGGCTGAGGCAGGCAGATTTATGAGTTCAAGGCCAGTCTGGTCTACAGAGTGAGTTCCAGGACAGCTGGGGCTATACAGAGAAATGGTGTCTTAAAAAAACAAACAAAATAAACAAACAAAACAAAACACAATAAAAAAAAACAAAAAACAATATCCCAGCAAAGAGAAGGGAAAATGGGTACATGGTTCCACATTTAACCAAGAAGCCGCTTGTATTTGATGCCTTCTAGGAGAGAGAAAATCAGTTTTCCTTTACAGAGTGAACTTAGATATATCAACCACACTCTAGGGCGGGTCCCAGGATCACGAGCAGACTGCCAACACTAGACAGGCTCCTTGTATTTGTTTGTTTGTTTGTTTGTTTTGTGGTATGTGTGTTACTGTTATTGTTTTTAAAATGTTATTTGTTTTGCTATTTATTTATTTATTTATTTAAGAAAGAGGAACATGAAATTGGGTAGGGGAAGAGTCAGGGAGAAGAAAGAATATAATCAAAACGTATAACTTTTTAAAAAATCAAATAAAGGCAAGGTATAAAATCAAAATAGTATTAAAAACAGAACAATTAATTAAAGTAATAACTTTGACTTAGCTTCTTAATGTTTCTAGTCCACCTTAATACAAAATCAAAATTTAAATATTCATGTTTCTGATTGACCGTGTCTCTCTATAGCATTGCCACCCTTATGTAGCTAGTAAGCACGAACCATGAAAATAGAAGGTGAGATTCACATTATACATGTTTGCTTTCCATTCCATGGCTGCCTCCATGTAAGAAGACTACCAAGACAAGGCAGAGTTTCTATCCTCATAAAGTGAATGGCATTTTAACCAAACAGCTAAAAAACAACTTAAAAGTTAACATTAACAACAAATTCATGATATTGGAAAAAATAATTAAGTCACTGAATTAATGTGTTAAACAGAAGACAACAAAATTCAAAGTATGTGTAGCCAACAAAAATATTGCTGGTGTTTTGGTTAATAAAGCATACTAAAAAACCACTGTTCCTGTTAATGGCTACTATTATGCTTTAGACACCATTTTTGACAAATTAAAATTTTAATTACACAGTCTATGGCCTTTCTGTTCTATTTTGTTCAGTAATAGATTTCCCAAAATGTTTCATTTTGGAAAACTGATTCATTTTCTTCTAAGTAATTTAGGAAAGAAAAGTCTCTCCTTGATAAACAACATTGTTTTTTACTATTTGATAATTTTATTTGTATATCCAATATATAATGTATCTCTATCATTTCCACCCATAGTCTCACCTTAAAATCACTCAAGGTCCCGCAAACACATGTCCCTCCCAAATTTGTGTCCTTTCATGTTATATTTATTATGACCCACTGATTCCAACTAGTGTTGCATATTTATACATGGGTGAGGGGCTAGGCACTGCAGCATGGGCAACCTGCCAATGACCACAGCACCAATGAGTGGCTTGTTAGCCCCTCGTCCACTCATTGAGGAGTGTTACCTGACAAGATGTTTAAGATTTTTGCAGGTAACTATACCTAAATTACCAATGATAGTTTGAAAGTTAAGAGTCATTTCTCATATGTAAACATTAATATTCTACTTTAAAACAATAAATAAAAATTGTCCTTAGTAGAAGAGAGTAATAAAATATGTAGGACATTTTTGTTTGTTTGGTGTTTGTTTCTCATTTATTCCTTATGCATGAGACTCTTACTCTCTTCATTTTACAGATATAAAGAAACTCAGGTCAATTTGCAATTATTAAGTTACATATTTTCTCAGTATTATTTAATGACATTTTATTTGAATATAAGTAGCAGAGTCCAAATATATAGTTAGACATTAAAGGGACATGCTATTCTTTTATATTCACATGTGTGCATATGTGTGTGTATCAGCGTGTTTGTATGTATGTGTGTATGCATAAGTTTGTGTATATGTGTAAGTGTATGCTTGTATGTTTTGCTGGGGCTTTGTACACACTAAGCTACTGTTATACCTCTGAGCTATCTCCCCAACTCTGAAATACACTGTTTTCTAAAATGAACTAAATGATTTAAAATAATATTGGCATGATCTATATGATAAAAAAAACTCACTGAGACATAACATCTCATAGAAAAGGAAGAAGGATTTTTTTTATGTCTAATCTCAAACCTTAAGCAATGTATGACTATGAGCAAGCCAGCTGACTTGTGAACAACTCCTTCTTTTCAGAGTAGAAAGGAATCACCTAGACTGACATTGCTCGTGTAGATTCAAGAGTCACAAGGATGCTGGTTTCTTAACCTAAATATAGTGTGATTATAAAATGTAAAATAATACTGTTTTTTTTTTTTTTACAAAACACTAAAGATACACCGAATATGATTTACTGTGTATATATTAAAATAATTATTAGAAAAACTCTGAGCTTTTCTATTAACAGATACAAAATAGATAGAAATGTTTGTTAACATTTGAGGCCAATACCATCTATGGTGGGAAATTTTCTTTCTCAGCAGCCACAGCTCTGTGTTGCTTTGTGCTTCGTTCCAGGGCATATTTATACATGACCACCAATATTCCCAGTGAATTTTCAACCTTATAGAAGAGAAAAGAGAAGAGAAGGGAAGGGAAGGGAAGGGAAGGGAAGGGAAGGAAAGGGAAGGGAAGGAAAGGGAAGGGAAGGGAAGGGAAGGGAAGGGAAGGGAAAGGAAGAGAAAGGAAGGGAAAGGGGGAAGGGGAAAAGAAGAAACAAATCTAACTCAGTTTGACCTATGAGAAAGATATTGACATGTGACAAGTATTGATAAGATAACTGCAATTGGAAATCAAACAAAATATAATTGTGTATGTTGCAATGATTATTTCCATATTTTAGCTAATGTGCCTTCAGAAATATAAGAAATGTTATTGTCAATGGTATTATCAATTTCACAAAAATTAAATGCTATAGTTGGACATGATCACATGGCCAGTAACCACTGGCCAGACCTAACAATAATCAACTATTAATAACAGTGACATATTTATCCATGATCAAATATATCTTTTTGGTTGTTACTGTTTAAGAAGAAATGAATTAGGATGAAGAGATGGCTCAGCCACTATAGCCTAAGATCACAACATAGTAGCTAAAATATGGAATATAATCACTGCTTCATAGACAATTATATTTTGTTCACTTTTCAATTGCAGTTATCTTACCTATACTTCTCATATGTCAATATCTTCCTCAAAGGTCAAACTAAGTTAGGTTTGTTTCTTCTCTTTCACTTCTATTCTTGAATACACACTATGCTTTGTGAATTGTTTCTTAAATAAAAGCCTTGAATGATACATTTTCATTAGCTAAGAAATAGAAATTTATTTTTATTTCATCCATTTGACATAAATGCCAATGGTACAATGTATCAATAATATGAAAATTTCACAATAAAAAGAGACAATAAATAATGGTAGACAATATTAATGCATATACATATATTAATACATAGATAAATAGACACATACATATCACAATAATTTCTGATTATCACCAGTGGACATTTTCAGTATCAGTCTTAACAGATTGAATAAAATGAGAGGGAAAACAAGGGTGAAAAAAGTTGGGGAGATAGCGTGGAGCGAAGGAAACTTGTTACTTTATAAACTAATATAAAAAATAACATAAAAATGTGGCCTTAAGCAATTTCACATGTGTTTTAGATTTTTTTTTTACTGAAATACACATAATGTAATAACCAGTTTTTATTTTAGTATTCTGAAGCTTTCTGTTTATATTTGATTTGAACAAATACATAAATCTACTCATCACTACACACAGGTCCTCTGGTATGCATTTGTAATTTTATGATATTGAGAGCTGTTCTCTTGTAAGTGTGAGCAATACTAGGGTCTGAATAAAAACCATTACTCTTTCAAAGCCACTTCTTACTTTCCAAAAGTTTTAGTTTCACCCACCCCAAGATAGCTACAGGAAAAAAAAGGAGCTGTTGGCAAAGAAGGCTTTAAGTCCAAGCTTTAGATTACTTCTCCCCATCCCAGCTAGGGAAATAGGCAATCATTTTGTTATTACACAGGGAAGGAGAAGGCATTTGCTCAGGCAGATTTCTCCAACTTCAAGTGTTCCCAAGAGTAAAAGAGAGTAATTTTTAGAAACTAATTCACTTATCCAGACCTCCTGGGAAGTTTGTAAGAATTATCCCAATGTGCCAAAAGGCACTCTTGTGAGCCCTGAAAGTCATGTACCTAACAAAGTACCCAACTGACTTTTGAGAAATAGTTTCTTTTGGGAGGGCGTGTGATTTAATATCTTATAAGGAATGCCTATCAATGGCTTACTTCACATTTTCTTAGTTGCTTTGGCCATTAAAGGATTTAGATTAACACAGAACATTAAAACCCTAAAATGTTTTCAACAAAAATATACTTCCTTAAACTGTGAAAGCATACCATCCTTATTGCTCAAAGCCTTTCATGTATAATGTTATGAGAACATAGCCTGAGTTGTAAGAAGATGACAAAGATGACATTAATCACTGATGTCTTGTGCCTGGCAGAATGAAAGGATCCTCAACTGTAGATTTAATTCATAGATATATTATAGTCCACTGAGGTAGATTTTGTCATATTTCTAATGAGCAAACAAGGATTTATCATCATACTTAGATGCCTATGATCTACTTCTACTAGCAGAGAAATATCATAATGACAAAATTTATATGTAATACCTGATGCCTATCAAAGAGACAACATGTTAATTTTTATTCTTTGACATGTTGCATTCCCCCACCAATTGCTCTTCACAAGCTTTCCTATATATTATTGGTTTTCTCAATTTCTGAACTTCAATATTGTTTTCCTGGTTCTTCCATATTTTCTATCTCTGCCTCTTAGTTTCTTTCTCTTTATTCCCATGGAAGTACAAATTCATCAACTCACTTTTTTCAGTGATTTTTCTAATAAAATTTGTTATCCGTGATAAGCATATACTATACAAATTTATGTTTCTTTTCGGCTCTATGTCTTTAAAGAATAGATTGTGAAATGTAGTGTGCCCAATCTAAGAAACAGAGTATTTACCACAAGGAACTCTGGTAAGCATTTCATATACCAGAGATTTTGACTCACACTCATTGGTTAGATGAGGGCCAGTGATATCACTGTGGTGACATAGTATCAGGGTGCTTACCCAAGTTGACTCTAGTCCCAGGTACCAATGATCAAAGGCTAGTAATAAATACTATAAGGTCAACTTACATGTTAAATGAGCTTTATCTTATTCGTAACACTTTACAAAATTCACTTTCTTTTAAGTTCACAACACAGTGAAATAGAATGAATGCCCCAGGGAGTAAAAGACCCATGAGAATAAGAAAGAACAAGTGATTAAAGGCCAATTATCATAATAGCTTAGTTGTGTGGACCAGACTCTAATTGAATTCTACTGATAAAATGCTGTCGCTCTGGATTATACACTAACAAGATGGTATAGGAGAACAATAATTACCAAGCTCTCAACTTTTAGGGAAGCTGCTGAGAGAAGAGGGAGACCTCAGTCATAAGGCAAAAGCACTGTCTGCATCATGGATAAGGAGTAAAGGTAAAAGTCTTTATCCTCTTACCAACATACTCTGAATACCTTTTTCTGATACCTTTAAGTCACCCTTTAACAATTATGCAGACAGTTAATGGTGAAACTAGACTTTCTTTACAAGTGGTCTGGTTTGTATTTAAAAAGATCTTTTACAGATTTTTTTCTGCTGGTCCTTTCCCTTACACTTACTATGTTCCTAATATTTGTTGGCCATTCCTACAGATCAGCCCCTACTTTTCTTTGATGGTGTTGTTTGTTCTTTATGAATCAACAGAGAAATATAGAATCCACTGAATTTAATCATTCTTGAAAGTCTCACCAAAATTTTAAATCACAGTAATGTTTTAGTGTGCAACACAGATCACATGAACGTATCACCACACTCAGCAGGCTTTTGCTTCCATGGGAAACAGAATCAACATTTTAACTATGTAATTCTTAATGCCTTTGCTGTAAAACCTGATTTGTGCCTAAATCTGCAAAAAAAAAAAAAAAAAAGCAAATTTAAACAATAATTTAAAAGTACATATGGCTATGTTCAATAAATCTTTATTTGCAAAATAAATAACAAGCAGGAAATCTCCATAGACCAAAGAATGTATATCAGAAAAAAAAATGCTTTCATTCAATAACAAATTCATGCTTGCTAATCTTTATCATTTCTTTGTGGAAGATATTCAATCTGCTTACAATTTCAAGAGTCATGAACTTGTTTCAGAAGGCAAATATGAGTCTATTGTCATAATTTTTATGACTTAGAGCTTAATTACCACCTATTGCTTTTGAATTTCTTACTAATGAAACTATATGGAGAATTTTTTTCTAACTCTGTCTATATACTTTTCTCTCTGTGACTTTATAAAGTGCATAATTAAATCTCTGAATATCCCCTGTGATATTCTTATGCATGACCACCATACAGTATTAATTATAACACAAAATAATCAAACTTATGTTTTCATTACAATCCTTTAGTTTTTCTGCATGCTAAGTATAATCCCTCATATTATATCATATAAGACACTCATATATCTTATAAAATTGTATAAAACTTCATTATATTTTTCTAGATATGACAAATAAATTCTTTGTGCAAGTGAACAAGAACTTCCAAACAGTTCAATCACAGCTTAGGTAAGGTGGCATCTCTGTCTTGTGTAAAATGAAGTTCTCACCCCCAACCCCAATGGTGCTCTTACCAAACCTGCTTCTGTTGGACTCTCAGAGAACCAAGAAGGGAAGTAAACAAGACAAGTGCACTTTGGCTACTCATCTCAAAAGGGTTTAGCCGAACAAAATATGCCTTCATCGAGACTTTCAGTAAAAAAATAAAACCCTGGGTTTTATTTTTACCCATGAGCAAAAGAACAGTAAAATGCAAGTTGAATGCCGCAGGGTTAAAAGCACATTCCTAATAGCCTGTGTATTAGTCGGGGTTTCTATTCCTGCACAAACATCTTCCCTCTGAAATTTGACAAGCCAGGCCTCCAACTTCTGCACTGTTTTCAACATTATCTTCCCAAGCTCTTACAGAACATCCCTCAGAGTTCTTAACAACCAGTGGCTCTTCTAGCTCAAAGTTCCAAAGTCCTTCCACAGTCCTCCTCAAAACATGGTCAGGTTGTCACAGGAATACCCCACAATGCTGGTACCAATTTGTCTTAGTCAGGGTTATTATTATTCCTGCACAAACATCATGACCAAGAAGCAAGTTGGGGAGGAACAGGTTTATTTAGCTTACTTTCACAATGCTGTTGATCAACAGAGGAAGTCAGGACTGGAACTTAAGTAGGTCAGGAAGCAGGAGCTGATGCAGAGGCCATGGAGAGATGTTTCTTACTGGCTTGCTTCCCCTGGCTTGCTCAGCTTACTTTCTTATAGAATCCAAGACTTCCAGCCTAGAGATGACACCACCCACAAGGGGCCCTATCCCCTTGATCACTAATTGAGAAAATGCCCCACAGCTGGATCGTATGGAGGCACTTCCCCAACTGAAGCTCCCTTCTCTGTGATAACTCCAGCCTGTGTCAAGTTGGCACACAAAATCAGCCAGTACAGCCTCCCCCAGTGAAATTAGCAAAATAAGGACAAAACCTAAGAAAATCATATGTATTGCACTCAGAAAAAGATAATCAGTAAAGGAAAATTAACATTAACATAATTTTACCCAACTGGTAATCAGATTCAGGACTTAATCGCAAATAATAACATGTGCACTGTAAGCCAACATGGAGATCATCAAAAAGTATCTAATATTACTTGGCACATAGTCACAATCTTTTTTAAAGTGACATGGATTTTTATAATGACTCCAATTCATAATGAGTCACAATGTTAATGAAATATTTTTTCCTAACAAGGACATGACTACTAACCAACAGAACATATCCAGGGATACCCAGCTCTTTGTCCTTCTGTCTGTGGAAAGGTTCTGCTAAAGATTTGTTACAGTCCATGTGCTTTTTTTTTTAATGTCTTGCTTCTGTGTCATTTGTGACCCAGTGTTTTAGAAATGCATAGCATCAGGCATATTGACACAACACTCCATCTCTCCTTATTCCCCACACTCTTACTCTCATTTATTTTGTAACAAAATGATAAGAATCCATCATGTGTTTATATACTCAATATAGGTATATTTTATTTTCACAATCAAACATTGTTTTTTTAATCAACAAAGATTATATTAAATAATGTGATTGATTTTGTTTAGTTTACCTGAATAGCTTAATTAGTTTGTGTATCATAATATCTAATTTAAGAAAGTATGTAAGGTGATTTAACATCTAGAAAAGTCTAAGAATACAAAACTACATTCAAACAGTGCTAGAGAGAATATGAGTAATCAAGATTGAAATAAAAAGAGTACACATGGTGGGACTCATGGCCCCACCTGCATATTTAGCAGAGGATTGCCTAGTAGATCATCAGTGGGAGGAGAGGCCCTTGGTCCTGTAAAAGTTCTATGCCCCAGTATAGAGGAATGCCAGGGCCAGGAAGCAGGAGAGGGTGTTGGTGAGCGGGGGGGGGGGGGGGGGAAGGAAGGAGAGAAGGAATAGGAGTTCTTTTTTGGAGGGGAAACAAGGAAAGGGGACATCATTTGAAATGTAAATAAAGAAAATATCTAATAAAAAATAAATTAAAAAATGAAATAAAATATATGCAAACCACAAATATGTAACACTGCCATTAAATGTAAGTAACTCAGATTTTCACAGAATTTGACATTCATGTTTTTGGAGTTTTAGCAGAGACATAATACAGAACCACAGTAAAAACAAAACAAAACAAAAACAAAAAATAAAAACAAAAACAACAAAAAAAAACCCCACTGCCTAGCGATGGATGTGATGTTGTGTCCTATTAATGACATTTATAGTGATAATTACTATGGGTTGTCCTGGATATCAGTCACAGTTTCTGTGCATTTATATCAGAAACCACCTATCTCCCACCATCTCTCCTAAATCAGAAGAGTTCAGTCTCCACCCAGCTGGTTGAGTCATACTTAACCAGAGAATCCATGAAACTAAGCAATAGTGCCTAGTATGCGAATTTTTCTGTATATTTTCTGGGAATGATAGCAATTCCCACGACAGAGTTGCAAATTCAGCAATCTATGTTAAAGGAAGAAGAAATGTAAGAACACCATCAAATGGATGACTGTAGGCAATATTCTTAGGAGCCATATGTTTTGCTGAGTGTTTCTAGTTGCAGTTTAATGGGAGCTTCAATATAAAATCCCATGTACACCTGAGTGCTTAAGGTAAAACACTGAAACTGCTAACGGATGCTCAAAATGATTTAGATGCTCATCTTCTTGGGCATGTATATTTCCTTGGTAAAGAAATGGAAAAGTGACTACAGAGTAATGGAAATAACAGAGACAACAGAAGCAAAACCAAACATAAAATCTCTTCACCTTAAATTAAAAGTTGGACTCTTTTAAAACTAACCAATTACCTTCAACCTTAAAGTTTATTCCATTCCCAGAAATAATTATTATATTATTCAAATGGCAGAGTCCATTTCTGTCGATTTTCATTAACTATGAGATTGACTGTAAAAAATAAAAGTCTCTAGAGTAGTTTTGCTAATAGGTAAACCTTATTTTAAGTCTCTAGAT
>JADRCD010229732.1:0-14528 GCA_019843815.1 Montemys delectorum | reverse complement strand
CAAAGTGAACATCCACTTGTCAATCTTGATAAAGGTCAGATTAAACGAAATAAGAGCAAGTACTATTTAACTCAGTGGGTAGTGTATATACACCTGTATTTTCTCTAAAGTTGGAGAATATAAATAGTTGAAAAAGGATTCAGACAAATTAACTGGTCCAGAACACAGTAACACATCATTATCTATCACCAGGCATCAACACCTCCCCATGACCCCCTTTCTCCTTTCTCTTTGCATCTCCAAGTACAGGGAAGTGAATCTTCACTTCTCTAACCTCTTATATCTACCTGTTTCATATTTCTTAGCTGCTCTCTTTGAAGCTAAAAGAGAGAATTGTATGAAGAATCCCATCAATTACTTTAAAAGAACAGCACAATCCTTCAAAGTTTTTAAAGAAATAATTATATTGGTAAGAGATGAAGTACATGCCATTGCCCCAAATATTGCTTCTTAAATGTGCTCTGTCTTTATGGATTTCTCTTAAAAATAAGTTTGGCACATCACTAACCTCATGGTCATGGGATGAGAACATTTTCAAAGACATCAGATATCTTCTCCCCATAAAAAGATCAGAAAACAAATTCAATTATTTGAATTTTAGGGAAGGACCTTCTTTGCATCATGTAGTGGTATTAAGGGGTGACCAATTCACAGACCACAGGCTAACCATGTAGACATCTAGTTTTTGTAAGTACTTTTATTGTTGTACAGCTGTAATCTATTTCTTCAATATCTCCTGCTGCTTTAATAACAACAGCAAAAAAAGTACAGTGAGATGGATAATACAAAAATGAATTTGTCCATCATATAAATTCTTACAGACTACTGTTTATTGTGTTCTTTGATTCTGCACCAATTGGCTTCAGATGGAAGTGGAGAAAGAAGGTAAACTGGTTGCTGAGCTCAGACCTACAGAAGCATCAGAGGCACATAGGGGACAAGTCTAAGATAGACAGAAGGAGGATGTAGAAAGAAGCTAAGACAGCACAATGTAACGAGGCATTCTGAGATGGGGGATTTAGGCACTTTGAGTTATCTTCAAAATTAGCAATACATAAAAGAATATCAGATCAGGGATGTGAACACCAGCTCTATTAATTGCATTTAGTTAACTATGGGCACCAGTGGAAGGAAGCAGATCATCACTTTTCAGAGGCTGATCAAGAATAGATCACATCTTAGGCTCATCTCATTGCAGGCATAATCACAGAAAAAAAAGCCTTTCCTTTATCAATTACTGAGTACCCAGTAATTAACAAAGAGGTATTACTAGATTGATGTCCAAAAATGAGACTTAAAGCTCTGCAGCTGAAACATAAGAGTTCTTTGGAAAGTCAGTTGTGTTGAATGGTGTTTTGCTGGGGCAAACATACGAAGGAGTGTTTTACTGAAGTAGACACCAGGGGAAAGTCTAAGGCAGACTTGTGAAGGAAGACTTCATTGAAGCAGATACAGGAGAAAGTGTGTTCTGCTAAAGCAAGCTTCTGAAAGGACACGTGATGAAGGATCCTTTGCTAACAACTCACATGTATTGATCTGCCTCATGCAGTTGATCTCCATTTGTTGGAACTCCATAGAGAGAAACACACCAAAAAACTTGGTGGTATGCTGAACTTTCTTGATGCTTCCATGGGCCTGGGCTGATTGGCAGAATGATGTCAGCAGAGACAGTCACAAGTGCTGAGGCAAGACCTTTGGAGGATACTAGAGGAACCAAGATGTTTGGGGAGAGTATGAAAAGGAATGGAGTGAATAGTGATGGAGGCTGAGCTTTGACTGTTTATAGAGCTAGCTGTGCAATGCTATGGGTCTCATGTCTTTGCAGATCTTTCCTTCCCTGAGAGAGGCACAGCCATGAACTTCTCTGGTGTTCCTCCAGGTCCCTCCTGTTGAGTCATGCAGATGCTAAGGAGGCTGGGCTGTTTTTGCTAGGTAGTGCCACTGCTGCTGATTCCTGTTTGTTATCCCAACTCTACCAAACTGGACTACTGGTGTATCCATGAAGTGTTTGCATGTATATCCAGCTGCCACCGATAACCAGTGAACTGGACTGCAGGTTTCTTGAAAACTTAGAATTGCTCCAAAGAACCTTTCTTTTCTACTACCTCTGGATGGTAGTGAGCTAGAAGGGAGATCAAGACATTTAAGAACCATCAAAAAATAGGTGTTGAAAAAAATTAAAATTACAAAATTCTGTTTATAAGTAGCTTGTTTAAGTTTACTTTTGTTTTTAATGAAAATAACTTTTGAAATATTTTTAAAATTTAAATTAAAATTTTAATTTAAAATTAAAACAAAAGACAACTAGCATCTCTTGATCAGTATCTGGGCCAATTACTGAAGACTTGGTCAACTCACTTCCCCATTTTTATGGTAGGGATAACAGTGGTCATTAATTGTTAAAGTAGAGAAGTATCCAGTATTTATTACATTAGAAATACACAAAACATTTTGACATGGAGTACATAATTAAAATCAGATACTAAATCTGTTATTATTCTTAGGATGAATTCATATCCACTAAAATGAACGTAGTATACAAAACCTCTCTACTGTTCCTTTCCTCTGTTTAGCAGGGTTACTTATCTCAAACACGAATCTGGTGGCTGTTAAAGTGAAGAGATCGTTTTTCTCAGCCTCTGGAACTCTGCTATTTTTCTTATGCTCTTTTTCTTATATATAAAGCAATCATCTTTGATTCTCATTAATTTCTTCTGTAGTGATGATATAATGTTATCTTTTAATATCATTTCCTTCCGGCAAGGTCAACTTCCTCCCTTTTTTCATATATTTCTGATTTTCCATAATCTAGAGTTAAATCTCAAACTTTAACTGTGAGTCCAGACATTGTGACCATACTTCATAAACAATAAAGTACAGCCTAGATGTCATTTGTTATGGATTGCTTTGGATCATTAGAGAAGATAGTCACCTACCTTCTTGTCACCTAACAACCACTTTCTGAGGGAAGTGTGTGATCTTGGAACTGTTCTCAGTAAGAGCTTTTATCTTCTGATTTATGTCTTTCCAATACTGTCCATTGTTAGAAGTCTAATCTTTAGTACAGAAAACATTACAGTAACTAAATAATGAAAATCTAGTGATATTTGTTTTCCTGAACAAACATTTTATAAATTTGTCATAGGCAGTATTAAGCTGAATCATGAGCTTGATTGAGGCAGAAGACAATGTTTTATTTATCTTAACAGTTCAAGAACATGACTTGTATCTTGTAATTAGTAGTTGTCCAATAATTTTTGAAATATAAATATCATAAAATGGAAATGTCATTTTGTAAGTCCTCTGAGGAATTAAAATAGGCTGTGTACCATATCTTGTATACACATAAAATTAAGTTAGTAAAGAATACAGACAGAGAATTTATTCTCATTTACCACTCAAACAGTGCCTTGTATCATAAATATAAAAGAAAAAACAAAATTGTCAAAGACCAGATGTTATAACAAACTGGTTGTGACTGAACCTCCTAATATAGTCAGTTATTTCACAAACTTCTACTACATTGATGATTATGAGAGCCATTTGCCATATGTGTTTACTTAGATGTAAATTTATTAAAATAAATACAAATTTAAAAGTTAGCCTTTTACTCACCCTAGCCATATTTCAAAGATGTAATTGCCAGAAGAAAAAGTACTGACAGGGTGGAGCTTGTAGGAGAGAAATTTACCTCCCAGGGATCATACTCTTAAAGAGATTAGCTCTTACTCTCAGAAAGGCTAGCAACTGGCTCAGCTAAGGGTGGGAGTTTCAGGTCCACTTTCCCTCATACATGCTAGGGTTTTATCTGGATTGAGTGAGCTTTAGTCTTCTGCATTCTGTTGCAAGCATCATGAGTTCACCTGTGAAACTGCTCTGTTCCATCTAGAGAAAACTGTTTCATTGTAACTGTCTACCATCTCCTTCCTCTTCATTTGACAGTTTTTTGCCACTCTTTTGTGATATTCTGTGAGTGATTTTAATGAAGTGTGCCCTTTTAAATTAGCAAACTCATTGTATTTACTTATGGGGTAAATGGGATAATTCGGTACATCGATACAAAATATAATGGTCAAGTATATCTGATTCACACATTATTACCATACTTATTTAAGGGGCTGAGATACATGGGAGGTGCTCCCAGCAATATTGAAGTGCACATTTTAAGTAGATCATGCCACGAAAGAAGAGTTGTCTGTAGCTTTAAGATTCTCTCTGAACACAGACAACTTGACTGACTCATTCAAGGCTGGTATCTTCTTTGTTCACTTTTGTAATTGCTTTGTGGTCCAATGCCATATTCGAAGGAAGTTGTTCTGTATGGAAGAGGAAAAGCTCTCTGGTTCTCAATGAGTATGAGTTGCTATGGGGATTTCATACTTAGCTGTAGAGAGTCATTTCTTTAATACCTTATTGAACTTTTTATCCTGCAAATGCTTGTAATTTTGACACTTTGACTCCCATTTGGCTCTTCTAATTTTTGTTCTTTATTTTCTTATTGTTGTGCATTAAATATTTGGACCTATAAACATACCTTTTATCTGAGGACCAACCTATTTTATTATGGTGGATTATTCTTTTAACCTTCTACTATAGTTACTTGTATTTCATGTAGGAGCTTTGTGTCTATATTATCAGTTATATTAGCCTACATTTTTTCATGTATTAGACTCATGTGGTCTTGATATTAAATACTAGTTTGGAAATGTTGCCCCTTTGTTAGTACTTACAAGAATTTGAGAAAGATTAGTATTAATTCTTAAAATGTTTGCAGAATTCGTCTGTAAAATTATTTATTTAGGGCTTTTATATATGCCTTTTGTCCTTTTCTTCTTAGATTTTCCTATATCTTCATGATTTAATTTTACCAAGTATTATCTGTATAGAAATGTTGTTCTTTCTACTTCAAGTCTGAATTACATGACTTGTTCATAAAATATGATACTCCACATTTTTAAAATTTAATTTAATTTAACTTTTATTAGATGTTTTCTTATTTACAATATCTCCTTTCGCAGGTTCCCTTCCACAAAAAAAAGAAAGAAAGAAAGAAAGGAAGGAAGGAAGGAAGGAAGGAAGGAAGGAAGGAAGGAAGGAAGAAAGAAAGAAAGAAAGAAAAAAGAAAAGAAAAGAAAAAAAGAAAAGAAAAAAGGAAAAAGAAGATAAAATAATAAAAAAAAATAAAAAAAATTAAAACAATCTCCTGTTCCCTCCTCCCTCTCCCTGCTCACCATCCCACCCCCTCCTGCTTACTGGCCCTGGCTCATGGCTCCAGCAGCATGCGTATTGCAGAGGATACTCTGCATTTTATATTGAAAATAGATAATTTTTCATACAATATATCCTGATTATTGGTTCTCTTTCCTTTACTTGTTCCAGTTCCTCCCCACCTCTCCTCCCTTCCACATCCACTCCCTTTCGGTATTTCATTACAAAAACATAGGCTTCTAAGAGACAGCACCCAAACATGACAAAATAAAACTTAATAAGATGTGGCAAAAACTATCATATCAAAGTTGGACATGGCATCCTTCAAGGAGAAGAAAAGTGCCAAGAACAGGCACAAGAGTCAGAACACCCACGCGTTCTCACAGTCAGAACACCCACGCGTTCTCACACTCAGAAGTAGCCAAAAAATACTAACCTATATAACCATATCTATCTACCTATCCACCTCATTTCGCCACTTTCACTTCGTGAGGCTAACTACCAATGTCCAGCTATCGAAGTATTTAAGTCCAGCAATAAAAAGCCCACTTTGGCTCATCTAATGAACATGCCCAATTAAAAATAACTACCTCATCTTAACATGGAGTTTCCCCTTTACCTTTATAAACTGCCATTTTCCTATGGGCCCTATCTGTCTTCTCTCTATCCAGAGGCAGTTCTTTATCCCCATGCCAGGACAAATACTCCTTCCCAATTTCCCATGTTCCATTCTCCTCGTCGCTCATTCTTTATCTCCTTACTTACTAAAGTGTTGCTTGTATGGGAAATATTTGTTGCTCCCTCATCTCTGAAGAACATTTTCCCCAAGATGAAGTCGACTTTCTCCCCATCATTGTTACCGTGGATAAAACTTAAGACCTTAGACTTGATTTCTAAGGTTTATTATGTCCCTTAGTTGAGTATTCTTCATTGATTTAATTTTTTTTTTGTTTTAATTAAATACTTTAAACACTTCATTCTGCTCTCTTCTAGAAATGAGGGTTTATGTTAGAAATCTAATAAAAATATCAAGAATCCCTTGAATACGATATGCTTCTTATCTCTCATGCCTTAATTTTGACTCCTGTCTTAAAAGTTGATTAGATATCACTGATCATATAGAGTTGTCATTTTTCTCAAACTTGTAAACTTTTAAGTCATATTACTTTACAATGCTTGTGAAAATATTGTATTTCTAAAATTATTATTCATAGTAATATTTCCATTGATTCCTGTCGGTCTTTACCTCTTCAAAATTTAACTAATTCTGACTAGTTAGGTTAAATTATTTTGTCTTTAACCTCAGTTTTTTTTTACTGATTTATCAGGCCTACTGCAAATGCTTTCTATCAATTTTCATCTTAAGTTTTACAAAGTTCATCTCTATATTGTACTATTTTCTTCTTTCAATACTTTAAACACTTCATTCTGTTCTCTTCTGGAATTCAAGGAAGAGAATTTGGGTCTAAAATTCATTTCCTTTTGCCTTTGATTTTTAATTTTTATTTCTTTTGTTTTTTATGGATGTTATTTTGGATTTTTTGTATTGAACCTTTCAGCTGGGATAGCATGGGATAGGTTAGCATTGACCTTACTGTGTTATAAAGGATAATCTTATACTACTGATATTCCTGCCTTCACTTCACAAGTGCCTTTATTATGAACATGTGTTAGCTTACATGGCTTAACTTTCCTTCAGGGAATGATATTGAACTCTATGATTCTATGTCAGTGTGCAGTCTTGGTATTTTTGTTGTTGTTGTTGTTGTTTTTGTTTTACCAACATGGCACAAATCAAAGAACTTCAACAATGATAATACTTCTATTTTTTAAGTAGATATTTTCTGTATTTACATTTCAAGTGTTACCTCTTTCTCAGTCTCCCCCCTCCCCCATCGAGTCCCGCTATCCCATTTCCTCTCCCTCTGCTTCTATGAGGGTGTTCCCACACCCATCCATCCACTCCCACTTCCCCACCCTCACAGTACTCTACACTGGGGCATTGAGCCTTTACAAGACCAAGGATCTCTCCTTCCATTGATGTCCAACAAGACCATACTCTGCTACATATGCTGCTGGAGCCATGAGTCCTTCAATGTGTACTCTCTGGTTGGTGGTTTAGTCCCATCCCTGGAAGCTCTGAGGATTTGGTTGATTGGTATTATTGTTCTTCCTATTGGGTTGCAAACACCTTGAGCTCCTTCAGTCCTTTCTCTAACTTCGCCATTAGGGACCCTGTGCTCAGTCCAATGGTTGGCAGCGAGCATCCACCTTTGTATATGTCAGGCTCTGGCAGAGCCTCTCAGGAGACAGCTATATGAGGTTCCTGTCACATGCACTACTTGGTATCCACAGTAGTGTCTGCATTTGGTGATTGCATATGGAATGGATCCCCAGGTGGGGCATAAAAATACTTCTATAAACATTGGCTTATGGGTCAACCTATAAGGCATTTTCTTGATTAATGATTGATGGGTTGGTCCCAGAATGGGTGTATGGTGCCACTCCCAGGCTAGTGGTTCAGGTTCTATAAGAAAGCAGACTGAGTAAGCCATGAAGAGCTAGCCAAGAAACAGTAACTTCCATGGCCTCTACTTCAGTTCTGATTTCTAGGTTCTTGACTTGAGCTCCTGCCTTCACTTCCCTCTGTAATGTACTATAATCTAGATGATGAAATAAACACTTTCCTCTCAAAGTTGCATTTGGTAAAGGTGTTTATCCTAGCAATGGTAACTGTAACTGAGATAATCAGTCATCATAAATCCTCCCGAGCTGGTGAATCCATATTGCAGATATACGAATTTCTTTGATTGTATAAGGCTTCATTGACTATTTGTCATGTATATGCAGAAACAAGCATCTCTTCTTCCTTTTGAAGACTTTATGTAATGGGTAATGCATGAAACTGTTTCTCTATCCTAAAATCCCAGATGGACCAACTGAGAGTAACCTTGGATAGGCACATAAAACTCTTTGAGTCTCTCATTGGACAGCTTGATGTCTGTCCTGACGTTTGTAAATATATGACTATTCTCTTTGCTCAACCATCTTATATGATGACTGTCTGGACCCCAACGTCAGGAAGAATGCTGGAAGGCATTCTCCATGATAACTGGTAAGTCATGGTTGATGGATAATCCCTCTGTTGATTAAGACTGTATTTTCAAACATGTAGTTGGATAGGTCCATGTACTTAATTATAAGGTTGTCTGAGGCTAGGGGCCTCATGATGTGCAAGGCTCATGTGGTCGTGTCTCATCAACAAACAGACAAATCAAACTTGATGAGAAAAATCTACCAGATTTATGTACAACCAGATATTCTCATTTATTGACTTATATAAATCTAAGCTTTATTCCTGGCCTGAGGAAAATTTAGCAAGGATACTCCACTTTGTAAGTGGAATTAGACAGTCAAGATGTTTTTATTGATAGACATTGGCAGGCTAGCCTTTTCTTGATAATCAAGGACTCAAACAGAGAGCCAATTCTGAGTGGAAAAAAACAGCAAAAACTTGTAGCCTGGCAGATATGTCAATTGTAGGCTGTTCAGACAAATGCTATTAGTGATTTTCTGTGATGGGGACTTCTATTGGTTGGAATGGAGGGGCTTAACTGTGAATCAAGAAAATGGTTGTGAATCATATCCCTACTATTTGTTGCTTACCAAAACCCTTTTTCTTGAAGCTTCTCAGTACCAAAATTGTTGTTCTTGAAAAGAAACTACGGTTGTTTTCTACAAAAATTTCTAGAATGAGGTAAAGCTGAAATATCACCCACAATTCTTTTCTTAGTGTAGAAATCATGTGCCCTGGGTGATGCTCTGAGTGTGTCACCATGTTGGCTTACATTTTAAAATCAAGTTTTCTCTGTCAATGATTCTACAGGGAATCTCAGCCTTTTGCTTTATTCCTGGATTATTTATGAGAATACTCTTATCTATGGAGAGTTTCTAGTTGAATTCCTGTGAGAAATAATGGATCCAACAAGCATTATTCTACCAGTTTTCTTATATCATTCTTCTCTGAGGTTTCTTGAAAGGATACAGATGCATGAAGTTTTGGGGGCATTCTAAGCATTATGCATTTAAAATTTGTTTAAATTTGTTTCCTCTCCTTCTTAATATGGATAAACAAAGCATATAAACACATGATTTTTCCCTTTAGGAAAATCAGTTTCATTTAATTAAAAGAGAGCAAAGATAGGCTATGGGAGAGTTTTTAGGAAGTATACGGAAGAGGAAACATATGCAATCATACTATAATATGAAAAAAGAAAAATACAATAAATCTTTTTCAAAGGCATAGATTACATATAGGTGGAGAGAGGAAGTTTGCAAGTTGCTAGTCTAGAGGAAGTAGTAGCAGGAGAGCTTTGTCTTCCCTCAAAATAAGGTGGATGATAAAAAACAATTCCTAAAATTTGTCCTGTGGCTTCTACACATGCATATGTGTATGTATGTGTATACATACACACTATGCAAACACACCCATGAACCCCCTCCACACACACACACACACACACACACAGAGAGAGAGAGAGAGAGAGAGAGAGAGAGAGAGAGAGAGAGAGAGAGAGAAAGGGAGAGAGAGAATTTATGCATATTACTCTCTTTAAGAACAGAGGTAATGTATCTTGAATAAACCCTGAACCACTCTAATTACAGAAATCCTTAGAAGGAGAGGACCACACAAAGCTGACATTTTAGGGTTATTTGATTATAGAAGGGATCGCTAGTGGGAAAAAAAATCATTATTGTTGACATTGAAGATGGAGAAATCAGGTATATGCCAAAGAATGTGAAATCATTCAGAAACATAGAATGATAATGATTCTCCTTTAGGTAATGATTTCTCCTCTAGAGTCTTCATAATATAAAAGATAAAGTCCAATTTACTACCTCTATTTTATACTGGTGAATTGAACTTTTGCTCTATTTATGATTTAGAAACTGCAAAGTACAAAGTTTAAATGATTAACTTTGTGTTAATTTTCCACATTAGTGAAATATTGGTTTTCAACTGCCTCCTGCAGTAGAATATTATCTTATATTTCATATTTCAACATGCACATTCTATCTAATTTAAAAATGAAGTATCTCATAGCACTCCATATATGTCCTTGATTGAAACAACTAGCTTGACCTCAGCCCCTTAAGCAAGTCCATGATTACTGAAGGCATGCACTACTCTTTTTAAAAGACATACCAAGCATCCACCATACTACTTATACCCAGGATTCCTAAGAAACTTGATGATGAGCCCACCACTTTTGCTATGTCTATGCATTTAGCGAATGAAGAAGATTATTGGGTAATTATAGTCTCATAGAATCATGCCAGAAAGAAGTAAAGAAGTAAGATAAAAGATATTTGAGAAGGGAAATATGAATACTAAGAAGGGACATATGAATACTGCAGTATACACAATCACTTCCGTCAACCATTTCCCTTATATCTCCCAACCTGTTTATTTCCTCCCATCATCCTATTCTTTGCACTAAGAACAAAGAAATAAAGTTGCACCTTTGCTGAAAAGATCATTCCAGCATTCCATTACCTACTTTATTGACCTTTCTCCCCTCTCCTCTCAATGTGTGTGTGTGTGTGTGTGTGTGTGTGTGTGTGTGTGTATGTGTATGTATGTGTGTAGTTAGTTCTGGATGATGAATGCACATATGTCTAAGAGTGTGTTTGCTCACCGATGCACAATTAGAGGTCAAAGGCCAACTTTACATATCTTTTTCCTTCACTCTATACCTTATCTTTTGAAACAATGTCTCCCTGAAGCTAAGGCTCAGTGTTTCTATTAAACTGTCTACTCAGCAAGCACCTCTTTCTTCTTGTTTACACCTTAGTTCTCAGTTTACAGATAACCTCTATCCTGACCAGCTTCTGGTGTGAGTGTTCCATGTGGTGGTTTGAATATGCTTGGCGCAGGGAGTGGCACTATTAGGTTATGTGGTCTGGTTGGAGGAAGTGTGCCACTGCAGGGGTGGATTTTGAGACCTACTTGTAGCTGCCTGGAAAATAGTAGCCCTCTATTTGCCTTTGGAACAAGATGTAGAACTCTGAGCTCCTTCAGTTTCAATCCTTACTCAACTCTTCCCCACCCCCCAAGATAATAATGAACTGAACCTCATGATCAGTTAGCATGCCCAAAATAAATGTAGTCCTGTATAAGAGTTGCCTTGGTCATGGTGTCTCTTCACAGCAATGAAAATACTAAGACACTGGGGATCCAAATTCAGGTATTCACTTTTAGGGGTAAGAAGCAGAAACTTCTTATGTTCCTTCATCTGTTACTAAAATATATATAATCATCAATAGGAGGAAAGGACCTCGGCCTTGTGAAGGTTTTGTGCCCCAGTGTAGGGGAATGCCAGGGCCAATAAGTAGGAGAGGGTGGGGTGGCAGGCATGGGGAAGGGGGAGGCAAAAGGGGTTTGTTCTTGTTTATGTTTGTTTGTTTATTTGTTTGTTTTTTGGAGGGGAACCTGGGAAAGGAGAAATTTACATGTAAATAAAGAAAATATCTAATAAAAAACAAAAAAAATATATGTAATCAGTTACTGTTATCACTTGAAGCTTTTATTCATCAATGTAGAAAAGAATAGATATTGGAATGCAGGTTTCAAGTTCTTGCTTACCCGAAAAAGTGCTTAGAATTAAACCTTGAAGAAAGACCAAAACGTGTCAAAATAATGGGTCCAATATTGATAGATGCAAGAACACATTTAAAGATAGCAAGGTGGCCAGGAGATGGATGACTGAGTATGAGCCAAAAATGAAAGAAAGAAGACAGGGTAGAAGATTAAAATAGAACGAGCTATTTACCAACAAAATTTGGGTTAGACCTGGCCCTGACAAAAGAGAAATAAGCATGTGCCTATAGACGATACATAGCTGCCATTTTGGCATAAATTCGTTATTATTTAATGTAAAATATCAAAGAGCTGGTGGTGCAGGCTTTCACACACACTCCCACTGAATTATTCTAATAGCAAAGGGGAGTCAGTGAAAGAGAACCCCCAGAGGCACTCAACTGACTAGTAGAGCAAAAGTTCTTTTAAGTCTCTGGATTTGTTTGAAAAATACGTACAAATTTTATATTCTACTCATAAGCTGATATGTTAGTTTAAATATTAAAAAAATCACCAGATATCCCTCAAATCTCTTAGTAAAATGTGTGCTTTAGGAAATCTCACCTGGTTAGATGGTTACTATTCAAATGCTCATTCTCCTCACACATTGATGACTCCTCTCTAGTGATAGACAAATGTCACCCCACAAGGCCACTGACTGGGAATCATCTGAGGTTCATGATGTCTAAACCTGGCACTGAAAGTGGACAGGAGGCACTTCTAGTGGGCTTTTTCTAGTGAGACATTGCCAAATAAAGAATAAACTCAACTAAATTTATATTCCTGGAGTGCCTCAAGCATTTTAGCAAAGCTATTACTATTCAAGTTCTGTTTTAGCAGTTTTTAAATTAGTTAATAACATGTATTTTCCTCTTAATATCCTTCTGTGGAGACTAAAGTGTCTCTAGTATAACTTTATTAATCTGTACAACATTCTCCTTTCAAGATAGGCTTTTTCATCACTTATAGTACCTTTAAAAAACCAAGTTAATATGTAATATCAAATGTATTTGGCTTAAATAATGACAGTGGTATTAACCGGCTAGCAGTTAGGGTTTGAGCATCAAATCATGATAGTATTTTGCTGTTAGGTTAATGTAATAAAAGGGTGACATTTGTGAATCTTTTAACATTGGAGATATTCAAATCAACAAACACATGACAGAGACAGACATATGGATAATTTAAAATTTAAGGATATATTTAAATTGCTAGACATCTCAAATTTCTGGAATTGTCAGTTTCTAGTGTCACACCCTATATAGACATTTCTAATTGTGTAAGTGTACAAATGTATGTTTAAATGAAATAATGATGTTTCAACAAACTCCATGTAAACAAGTGATGTTGATATTCCACTTAATTATGTTACATATTTAAGAGACAGGTACAAAGACTTAGTGTATAGATCACTAAGTTTACAGATCATAAACAGCCCTATGTTTGTGTGTGTGTGTGTGTGTGTGTGTGTGTGTGTGTGTGTGTGTGTATGTGTGGGGTGTGTGTGTGTGTGTGTGTGTGTGTGTGTTTATTGGAATTTTTCCTAAAATATTTGAATAATCTTTTCTTAAAGATATCTAGAAAGTTCTGTCTCTTTACTGGGATAATACTTAGATGTGGAGATAACTTTTTTGTCTTAACCTTAGTGATTGCTAAAGGCACCACACAGACAGAAGATACAAGTGAGCATTTCTAATGTCTGACATAGAAGAAAAATCCTCTTGGCACTGCCACATTTGCTTCAATATGTTGATAAGTAAGCAAGTCTGTTTCTCTGTAACAATAGAGCAATCCTGATATTTTCCTTTATGTATATAGAAAAGGTTCCATTATCTCTGTCTGGTATTAACATGAGGATTAGCAGCTTTCACATCAAGAAATGCTCAGCCCACAGGGTAGCAAAGAACCCTCCAAATACTTACTTCTATGTTATGGAATGGTGTGTTGATAGAAAGCAAGAGGGAAAACAAACAAGCTCTTCTGGTTGTCAAAGCTATGGATGGATGTAGAACTGCATGCACTAGCAAATTCCCATACTTCTCTCCATAAAACCCCTGTCCTCACTACACCTTACAACTTTACTTATATGTTGTATTAGAAACTAAAGTAAATTACTACTTGAGTTTTACATGACTCCTTTTACAGTTTAGCCAATCTGTTCTCAGCTGTATTTATAATAACAGGCTCTTTTGTGCATGGTGTCCTTATAGGACAGACTCATGAAGAAATAAATGACAACGGCTATGACAAAAGAATTCTTGGATTCATGTAAACACTAAGTGAGAATTCATCTAATCTGAAAGACTAAGGAGCTTGTTTTAACCTTATAAGGAAAAAGAGCCATGGAGAAGTGAGAATGGGATAGGGACTGAAAAAATAAATAGAAATAAGGCAGCAAACAGGCCACATAGGCACGGGTGTAAGCTGTGATGGAGAGAGGTGTAGAGTGACTTGAGCGCTAAGGGTATTTTTTTTATTTTTGACTAAAATGGAACTCTCTTCTTACCCTGTGCACTGGGGAAATTGAAACAGGATGAAGGAAAAGAGAGGGAACCAGAAAACAATTAGGAGAGTCCATGAGTAATCTATAAGATACAAATAAAGGACTGGTTTGTAGTTTTATATATGTTGAAAAATGAATATAATTATTCTATTATTTGGAACTTAGGATGAGGGGGGA